>OZ018333.1:66786757-66974041 GCA_963969495.1 Ceratothoa steindachneri | reverse complement strand
GAGGCAGAGAAGAAAGCCCAAAGGATGTTAGGCTACATAAAGCGCCAGTTTGGATACCGTAACAGGGAGATAGTACTTTGTCTGTACAACTCCCTAGTTCGGCCGCACCTGGAGTATGCCGTACAATTTTGGAGTCCTTCGTTTCGAAAGGACATCGCAAGGTTGGAACGCGTACAAGCCAGGGCAACCAAACTGATTCCCTCTATCCGACATAAAAGTTATGAGGATAGACTAAGGGAATTAGATCTGTTCTCGTTGGAAACCCGTAGACTGCGTGGTCAGCTCATCGAAGTTTTCAAAATACTTCGAGGGTTCGACAATGTTGACTACCGGGATATTTTCACACTGAGTGAGAACAGAACGCGCAATCACGGCTTCAAACTTGAACTGAAGCGTTACAACCGCAATCTGTGTGGAAACTTTTTCACCTACAGTATCTGCGGTAAGTGGAACGCACTTCCAGTGGAAGTTGTCAACAGTGAATCTGTTGACCAGTTCAAGTCAAGACTAGACAAAGTCTTGAAAAGTGGCCGTTTAGGGACGCAAAACAATTGAGCAGCCATGTGCCCGCTCGATTGCTAGTCCCAAGGTACCCTCTTTGAATGGACCGTAAGGTCTCCTAGGGTACCTTCTTTCCTTGTAACTCCTTGTAACTCTCTCTCTCTCTCTCTCTCTCTCTATATATATATATATATATATATATATATATATATATATATATATATATATATATATATATATAGTGGAACCTCTACTTACTTACAAATGCCTCTATTTACAACCAAATCTACTTACAACCGACGCTTTGTTTTTTTGCCAATGCTGGATGCCTGAGAAAGTGTCAATTGTGCAATAGCTTGCATGTGGAGTAGATCTCTCACATATTTGCTTCATGATTTTTAGTTTATTGCTTTAAAAGGTCCATTGTGGCTCCCAAGAAAATTATGAGTGATATTGGCAATGCAAAATGAAAAGTTAAAATAAATAACCATTGAATTAAAGAAAGAAATAATTGCTAAATATGATGATGGTATTCTCATCTGGACTCGCTACCTTGTACGATATACCAAAATCAACCGTAAGTATGATTTTGTAAAAGGAAGAGGCAATTAAGACTGCTTATGTGGCTAAATGAGTGACCATTTTGTCAAAGCATAGGCCTTAAACAATAGCTAGAGAAATTACTGTAAGCTTGGATAAATGAGAAGCAACTTGGTGGTGATATAAAGCTTTAATATGTGAAAAAATGAGTCATTTACACATTCAAGATATGATTATGAGTAATGATAATGTTGAAGTTAAAGTAAGTGGAAGTTAGTTTGACAAGTTTTGAAAGAGAAGTAGTATTCATAGCCTGGTCAGGCAGGGTGGGGGGGAGGGGGGCTGTTAATTTAAACAAACAAGCTGTGGATGCTTTTTAAGTAAGTTTTCTAAATTTATTGAAGATGAGGATTATACACCTCAAGTTTTTAATTGTGACAAAGACTGAGCTATTTTGGAATATTCAAACACAAGTACACTATGATATTGTTCCAAAAATGAAAAATGAAGTACCAGGTGATGGAACATGTCTACTTAGAATGTATCAGATATTTTAATGTTCATCATCAGGCTATTCCTATAATGCTGTACAATATTGCAAAGTTATACATAAGAAAAAATTTGTGAAAATAAGCTTACAAATAATTAACAGTTAAGATATGAAATATATGAAAAGTATTAGAGAAACATAAACATTAAAAAAATTTAAATCAAGAAAATAGGAAAAAATACAAAAAAATGAAATATAAAAATTTACAAAATATATAAGAAAAATAAAACTTACCACCTTGAGTAAATGATATGAACTGAATAATTAATTCAACAAGAAATATTAGAACAAAAGTAGACAATGATAAGGTTCAAAATAAATGAAAAATGGATGAACAACCATTGAGTAGAGTATTTAACAAGATATAGAGCTAAAGACCGACTAAAGTTTAATTCTGGATTTAGCATTTGGATAAATAGAGATTCTAAAATATTGAAGTTCAAGAATTTATCTGCAGAACCGCAAAATTGGAAATTCAAAAATTCAGGCTTAGTAAGAAATATACCTGTGCACTGAGAAACACATGTTTATAAATCCCCAGCTTTAATTATAATATAGTTTTGCCTATATAGCAAGTTTGACAACTCACACAAAAATTGTTAGACAACTGAGGATCTGAATTAAGCTTTCAGTCTTTCTTTATGGAGGCAATTAAACTTGTAGATTACATTGGCAGACTTTATTTCATTGGTCTTGTTTGTGTTATTGCTTATTAATTACTTATTTTCTTTGATAGTATATTCTTACTTGTTCTTCTTGATTAGTATATTTTGTATTCTGGTGTACAATATTAACTTGATTATTCAACCTTCATCATTAAGCTTTCAGTCTTTCTTTATGGAGGCAATTAAACTTGTAGATTACATTGGCAGACTTTATTTCATTGGTCTTGTTTGTGTTATTGCTTATCAATTACTTATTTTCTTTGATAGTATATTCTTACTTGTTCTTCTTGATTAGTATATTTTGTATTCTGGTGTACAATATTAACTTGATTATTCAACCTTCATCATTAAGCTTTCAGTCTTTCTTTATGGAGGCAATTAAACTTGTAGATTACATTGGCAGACTTTATTTCATTGGTCTTGTTTGTGTTATTGCTTATCAATTACTTATTTTCTTTGATAGTATATTCTTACTTGTTCTTCTTGATTAGTGTATTTTGTATTCTGGTGTACAATATTAACTTGATTATTCAACCTTCATCATTTTTGTATGAATCACTCATTTGGTTCTTGTAAAAGACTTTTAGTAGAGTTTTCTTGTCCTTCTGCTTGTTACTATGTACATTTTGAATAAATATGTTTGCTTATCCACCAGACCATTTGAGAAATCATTATTGAGAAGTTTTATTCTCTAGACGGCCTTGCTGAATATAAATGTAGTTCATCGTAGGAGCTATTCAACAACAAAATCCAAAGAATATAATTACTCATTAATAATGGCTTCTCAAATGGTAAGGTGGATACAATGGACAAAGATGTGTATTCTTCAACTTGAGTATCCTACACAGCATTCGCCTTTTATGTACCATTCATTCATTCAACTTGAGTATAAGGAACGAAGAATTGTATCATTCATTTTAACTTGACGCTCCATCCGGCCCTAGCTTTGCCACTCTTCCTTCCTTCAGATAGCCTGTATTTCTCCCCTACTTCATCGCTTTTCAAACAACCTCTCCCACAGCTTTCTCTGGTCAGCCTCTAATTTCACAGGGTAGATGCTGACCTTCTTCTCAGCAAACCGTCCCGGATCGGGGCTGAGGGGGAAGGGTACAATGTTCCCTAACCCCTGAGCTCCGGTCTGGGGTGGCTGGTTTTTAACTACCTGCTTCATCCCCACCCATACCTTCCTCACATCCCTTTTCCTCTCCTCTTCACATTCTATCTGTTTTACGCCGTGTCTAAGGTGGAGCCGCCATGCCGAAGGACTGCCAGGCCACCAGGCGGGAGGGGTGGTCCCAAATGGCGGCGCCTGGCTCTGCCGGGCCTGTAAGCACCTCTTGCAGTGCGGGCTACTGCGAGAGGTGGTGAGCGATTGCGTCCCGTAAAACAAAGAGGGTCACCATGCCCAATGATGCAAAAACAAAACATCTCCCCTTAATTCCCCCCATAACAACGACAGAGCCGCCCTCAGGCAGCTCCATCGAAAAAATGGAGGTCTCACCCCCCTGTGCTTGCGCAGGGGACCCTCCATATATTTCTCTAACCGGAGAGGAGGCTTACTCCTCTCCTTCGCCTACGGGTGCAGGGGACTTTCCCTCACCCCCTTCTCTGGAGGTGCTTTCAGGCACCTTCCTTTTTCCAACGGCAGTCCCCTCTTTTCTTTCCAAGGGCACTGCCAAGAAAGCCAGCAGGTAACCCATTGCCGACCGGCCCTCGTGTAAGCGGCACGGTAGGGCAAACCCCCTTAGGGGGGAGAAGGAAGCCAGGACCCTTCGGTCGCTTCCCTCAAAAGACCTGCTGGCAAGAATATTGAACCTTGCCGGGGTCAAGGCCTGTGCCTCCCCACACAAGACCAGTGACAATACAGCCAACGGGACCTGCGATGTCTAGGGAGTGGATGGCCAACTGGAAGCTAAGACCAAGAGTGCACAGGGCGGAGCCTCGATTACATCGGGCCCCCTTATTCAGAGGTTACCTGGCGTTTTCGAGCCCGCTGTCTTCAAGCGCTTCCTCGTTATTCGCTCCACTGATGGCACCATGTTGTCCAAGGGCAACATGATCCATCAGAGGAAAGGATTAGCTCGTGCAATTCGTAGGGAGCCGAAGGTGACCCGTTTCGCGGACGGGAGCCTTCTGGCGAATCCGGACGAGGCGGCCAAGGTAAGTGCTCTTCGGACACTTCATGGCACCCCGGTGAGTGTGACGCCGCACTCTACCATGAACTTTGTGAAAGGAGTAGTTTATGCTAGGGAACTCGTTGACTACTCCATTGAGAACATTACCCTAGAGCTGGCCGACCATGGGGCGGTCAAGGTCGAATGTGTGATGAGAAAACAGGGAGGGGCCTCGAGACCCACCCCTACACTCTTCTTCATGTTCGACTGTGACAAGCTCCCTGAGTTGGTGCGTGCCGGTTGGTACCGCTACCGCGTGAAGGCATTCGTGACACTGCCGCGGGGGTGCTATTACTGTCACCGCTTCGGCCATACGAATCGCTCATGTAGACGTGCAAAGTCGGGGTCACCCGAAGGTCGCACACGATAAGTCCAAATCGTGTGTGGCCATGTGTGTCAATTGCGGAGAGCCACACCCTGCTTCTTCGAAGCAATGTGGTGCATATCTCCTTGCGAAAGAAATCCTGACCGTTCAGGCCCAGGATCGACTTTCATTCCGCGAGGCTAAGGACTTGGTCCTGGCATGCCCGGCTCTGGCTGGGACGTCATATGCCTCAATAGTTAGAAAGACACCCTCTGCTCGTGGCCCATCCAGGCCAACGAGCACGGTTGTTTCCGCGCCCATTCTGAGCCCTTCTGCGGGCTCTACCAAACCCGGGCGCTTCCCTGGTAAAGCTGGCGGCAAAAAGGGTTCCTACCCAGCCCCGGCTAAAACCAGGGCTCCCCCCTCTTCCTCCAGCGTGAACGTTTCCCGTAAGGCGAAACGGCCACGCGCCTCCACCGAGTCGTTAGACTCACAGGAGACAACACCCCTGAACTTGGTTGCTAGGCCATCTTCCGGGGTTGCTAAAGCTGTCCCCCGAAAGGAGGACAGCAACAAAGGAGCTTCGGCTCCTTCGCCACGCCCAGTAGTGGAGGGATTGGCTCGGAGACGGTGGTTCCTCGAAAAGAGGGCCCCCCCGTCTCCGAAGCCGCAACGCCCGCCTAAGGTTTCGAGGCGGAGGGAGGAAAAGACTTGCATGGCGACCTAACCTCCCCCAATAATTCCTCGAAGGCGACAGCGCCTTCAGCGCTTTGTCCGGCCAACAGCGCCCGGGGTTCTGCCCCCGGGAAGCGTACGGCCATTCCCTTGAGGATCTTCTCTTCGAAGAGGGCCCCCGCGTCTCCTCCGAGCTAGGCCTTTAGGGCATATTCCTTCAATGGAATTGCCGTGGACTCCGGGCCAACTGGGAGGAGTTGCGGAGGCTCGTCTCATCCCGTTCCCCATTAGCTATCATTTTTCAGGAGACCATGCTAGGCGCGTGCCCCCTGCCCGCTCTTCCGGGGTATAAGGGTCTTGCGACCCCACCACCGCGGGATGGCTGGGCTGGGGGATGCGCGGTTTACACCCGGCATGATGTCTCCGTTCTTCCTTTCTCTTTAGATACCTCCTTTCAGGCAGTGGCTGTGCAGCTGCACCTGGATAGGAGGTATACTATCATTTCTGCGTACATTCCACCGTCAGCTGACTTCGACGCGGGGGACTTCCGCCGCGTCGTGGCACGGTTGCCGAGGCCCTTTCTCTTGCTTAGAGATCTGAACGGCAGGCATACTCTCTGGGAAGATTACTCCATAAATCCCAGGGGACAAGTCCTTGCCGATCTGATCGAAGAGCTTGAGATGAGTGTCCTAAACGTGGATGAGTTTACGCATCACTGTCCGAGAACCGCTTCATTTTCTTGCCTCTACTTATCTTTGTGCTCTTCGGATGCACAGCCTGATTTTGATTGGGGGGTGGTAGATGACCTCCATGGTAGTGATCACTTTCCCATTCAAATATTTTTAGGGCAACTGCCGCCTGAGAGCCCACCTCGGTGGTGCTTGGCACGGGCGCGGTGGCCTGCATTTCAGGAAATGACTGAATTCTCTATCACAGTCGAGGAGTTTAGGTCGGTAGATGAGGCCGTTGAGTTTTTCTCCGGCAACCTCATCGCCGCGGGCCTTACTACTATTCCTAGAACGTCTGGCCGTTTTGCACGCCGACCACTCCCATGGTGGTCGGCCGAGTGTGAGATGGCCCTCAAACAGAAGCGTTATGCCTACATGCGCTAGAAACGCCGCCCGAACGATTTCACTGTCGCTGAATTTCGTTGGGCTAGGGCTAGGTTCGGGTATATTTCGAATCACGCCCGCCGCTCTTCTTTGCGGGAATACGTGTCTTCACTTAACGGGAAGACCCCTTTAACAGAGGTGTGGAGGCGAGTCAAAAGGATTCGGGGCAAGTTCTCGCAGGACTCCCCTCCCGTTCTCCAGGAGAATAGGACCACAATCTCGGACCCCGCGTCCGTGGTGGAATCCTTCGCGACCGCTTTTTCCGCATTCTCTAGCCGGGATGCTGCTCCGCCAGCATTCAATGCACGTCGTGATGTCGCGGAAGGCCGCCGGCAGGACTTTACCTTTAGAGGCAGAGAACCCTTCAACGACAGGTTTACTGGGAGCGGGTTGCGCTCCGCTCTCGCTTCGTGCGCGGACACCGCCCATGGTCCGGACGATGTCCCGTACGACATGCTTCGACACCTGGGTGAGTGAGGCATGTCCTTTCTGTTAGATTTGTTCAACAGGATCTGGGTGGAGGGTTTCTCCCAGATTCCTGGCGAATCGCTACTGTCCTCGCCTTTCGCAAACCGGGGAGAGATCACTCTACTCAGACCGGTTTCCGCCCAATCTCTCTAACCTCTTGCGTGTGCAAGTTGATGGAGAAATTGGTAAATGTTAGACTAGCCTTTTTCCTGGAGGCGGAGGCCATCAGTCTTCTGCACAGTGCGGCTTCCGCAAGTTGGACTCCACGTCGGATGCTCTGCTCTGACTGGAAAATGCCGTCTGCGAGGCTTTCCTTCGTAGACAGCACTACGCCACGGTATTTTTCGATCTGGAGAAGGCCTATGATACCGCATGGCGATACGGTATCATGGAGACTCTCCACACGATGGGGGCGAGGGGACGCCTCCCAGTCTTTATATCTGAATTTTTGCGAGATCGTCGTTTCCGTGTACGGGTGGGGGGAGCTCTCCGGCCCAAAGGAGCAGGAAGAGGGTGTCCTGCAGGGAAGTGTCCTCAGTGTCACACTCTTTGCCCTGAGCATCAACGGCATCACCTCGGTGCTGCCGGAAGATGTTCTCGCTACGCTCTACGTGGACGACCTTTCGATCTCTTTTGGCGCAGCTTAGATGCCAACTCTGGAGCGTCGACTCCAACAGGCATTGAACCGCGTCTTTCGCTATGCTGAAGCGCACAGGTTTCGGTTTTCTTTGGCCAAGACTAAGGCGGTGCACTTCTGCCGCCATCCACGGCTCCACCCCGACCCAGATTTGTTTCTTAATGGGGTGCGCCTGGATGTGGTTGAGTCGCACCGTTTCCTTGGTCTTATATTCGACCGACGCCTCACCTGGGAGGCTCATATTCGCAGCCTTAGGGTCTCTTGTACCCGCGCCATGGATATTTCCCGTTCCGTGACGTTCAGCGCTTGGGGCGCTGATAGGGCTATTGCCCTACTTTTTTATCGATCCTTTGTTCGCTCGAAGCTCGACTACGGATGCGAGTTTTATGCATCCGCAGCCCAGCGTTATTGCGGAAGGTGGATTCGATCCACCACACCGGCCTCCGCCTTGCGACCGGTGCCTTCCGCACTTTCCCCACTGAGAGCCTGTTGGTCGATGCTGGGGAGATGCCACTCGCTCTGCGCCGCGTGCAGTGCATCACTCGCCTGTACGCGCGAGCACGGCGCCTCCCTCAGTCGCCAGCAGCTTTCACTCCATCCGCAGCTGATCTCGACGGTGCCTATGCCGCCGAGAGACGCCAGTCATACCCTAAGCCCTTTGGGGTTATGGCCAGCAAACTCCTTCGAGAGCCAGATATAGCTCTCGGGCCGGTGGCGCCCCTGGTTCTGCCCAGGACGCCACCCTAGAGGGTACCAAATTTGGCTATTGGTCGCCACGCCTCTGCTCCCAAAGCTTGTACGGCGCCGGGAGTATTGCGTTCGACCTTTTTGGAGCACACCTCGTGTCACGCTGGAACCGTGCCAGTGTATAGGGATGGCTCCAAGTCCCAAGAGGGGGTTGGCTTCCACGCCGTATCCCCTCTGTTTAAAGTCAGTGGGGCTCTGCCAGGTGCTGCGTCTGTCTTCATGGCCGAGCTGGTGGCAATACACCACTCGGTACGGGAGATTACGCGACGTGCCCTGTTCGGAGACCGGATTGTGATTTATAGCGACTCACAAAGCGCCCTGAGTGCTCTCGTGGCATTGGAATCTCCGCATCCCCTGGTTCGCGATATCTGTGGAGCCACGGTTTTGGCGAGCCGGGCAGATGTCGAGATTATCTTCTGCTGGGTTCCTGGACATGTAGGAATTGCGGGGAATGAGCGCGCCGATGAGGGCGCCAAAGAGTCCGCGAGGACTGCGACTGGACCAGCGTTCACTCTTCCTCACATCGACTACATGGCAGGAATACAGTCATCTCTTCGGACTGCTTGGCAAAGAAGATTGGAGACGGTCGAAGGGAACTTAAAGTTGGGTGCCATTGTGCCGCGACTGTTCCCATGGACCTATTCTCCAATGCCGCGGCGGCTTCAGGTTGCTTTCTGTCATCTCCGAATCGGACACACTCGTGTGACGCATCGCTATTTGATGGAGCGCTCTCCTGCGCCCTATTGCGACGACTGCGTCGTCCCCCAGACTGTTCGGCACATTCTTGTCGAATGTCCCAGTCTGGGTGATCTTCGTGCACGATACCTGTCCCGGTACCGGAATGGGCGGGGTCACTACCGCCTGTCCCTTGTACTCGGGACGGATTCATGCACATTAACTTGTGGACTTGTGTACTTTTTGGGTGAGGCCGGGCTTCTCCCCTTTATTTAAGGTTCTTTTTTGTTTTTTGTTTGTTATTGTTTTGTTTGTAGGTTGCACTCTCTGCACTGGGGTGAGGGGGACCTCCCCCCCGCTGCCGGAGATTGCTTCCTGATTGTTAAGTTTTTCCAATTTATATCATTGTTATGTTTTCATATTTTTATTTTAAATTAGCCTAGTTCTAGGCTGTCTTGTTTTTTGGCGACTTATGCCCAAGTGGGCAGTTGCCAGATGGGCTCTATAAAATTAAAAAAACAAAACTAAACATTTAACTTGAGTACAAGGGAAAAGGAATTCTATCCTTCATAAAGTCTCCTTCCTCATGTTTATCATGTAGCACATCACCTAGCAGTGATTGCCAAGGGACTTGTGCAATCCATCTATCACTTTTTCCAGGAATAATTTGAATAAGCAATTATTTTGATACCTTTTCTAGATGTTAAGAAATGGTTATAACACAAATTTTATTAAAGATCTGATTAATTTCAGACACTTCTTTTAAGTTCAAATGCAGCAGCCTCATACCTTGGACATGCTTCCTCATCAATAAGTGGTCAGTACCTTCTCTTGTGTATAAATTCAAGGATGAATTGTAAATTTAAGCAGCATAGATATAAACTTTAATATGTTTCCTCACTAAACAATGCAAATAATAAATTCCCCTGTGTGAAAGAATAGAAAGTCTACCACAATGCTACCAACTATATGTTGTAAGTCTTTCTTGCACCTTCTTCAGCCTTAGACCCTCCTTGAATGCACTTGTATCTGTTTGGACACTCTTCAACCTTGAGACCCTCATCATCTTCTTGAACCTTTTCATTTCCTTTTCTAACCTCCTTTTCCTTCACACTAACATTTTAATTTTTTTATTTATACAAGGCTCCTTCCTTAGCTGGGGGTAGCTGGATCTGAAAGCAAGACAAATGCTCACTAACATACACCTTGGCCTCCAGGTCCAGAAACCTAGCCTGCCAGACTACAGCAGCAGAAGGAGGGCTACCCACTGCTGGTGTCATAATTTGTCAGAGGTACACCTGATGCAATGGAAACTTCTGTGCACCTCGTCATATGGCTGCCTAAACTCCTCGGACCACCTAGACTCATAACTGGGTCTATCTGATCTGAGGTATCAACCTCAAGGCTGCGTCATTTAACAATTGTTCACAAACATTCTTCATGCATTCCTGTCTTGGCATACAAGTTTAGCACGGTCCATACTGATTCCTCTCTTTTGTACAGCATCCTTCACCCCATTTAACCATCCCATAGGAGGTCTACCCCATCCTTGCACACCACTCACACTTGATTCATACAGTTGTTTCACCAACCTTTCGTTGCTCATTCTTTCTACATGATCATACCGGCTCAACACACTTTTATCGACTCTCATCTAATTTCACATTTATTCCCATTCTCGCTCGAATGTCCTCATTCCTAATTCGATCCCATCTAGTTACACCACACTTACCTCTCAGACACTTCATCTCCATCACATTCCATTTCTGACGATCACTCCCCTTCAGTCCCCAACACTCACTACCATACAAAACAGTCGGGACAACTATACTCTCATACAGAACTTTCTTTATCCCAACTCCTAAACTCCTCTCTCGCTTAAACACTTTTCATAGCACCAACTGTTGAGAAACTAGCCTTCACTCTACTTTGAACATCCTCACTCACACCTCCATTCTTACTTATCACACAACCAAGGTATTTAAAGGATTCTACCTCCTCCATCAGTTTACCATTCAGCATAATTTCCATTTCTGCCGTTTCATCTTGACTACACAACCTAACCTTAACTCTTTCCAACATTTACCTTTAATTTACGTCTTTTGCATACTATGCCAAACTCCATAACAATGCAGTATCATCTGCAAAAAACAATTGGTTTACTTCCCACTCCCGTCCACTAAGATCTTTCATAGCAAAACCTCTATCCAATGCTCTCATTTTCACCTCTCTCACTACTCCATCCATATACAGATTAAAAAGCCATGGCAATATCACACAACCCTGTCTCAGACCCACTGTCACTTCAAAACTCTCACTCAGCTCCAAACCCACTCTTACACAAGCCCTGCCACCACCACTATAAAAACTCTGAATTCCTCTCAGTAAACTTCCACCAACACCATATATTCTTAGTACATTCCACAAAGCCTCCCTGTCTATTCTGTCATATGCCTTTTCCAAATCCATGAAAGCAAGGAATACCTTCTCACGTTTCCTGTTTGCTTTTTTACATATCTGTTTCACTGCAAATACCTGGTCACTGCACCCTCTTCCTGCTCTAAAACCACACTGTTCTTGTCCAATTGACTCATTTGTAAAATTTCTCATTCTCTCAATTAAAATTTTTCCATACACTTTACCAACCACCGATAACAAACTAATCCCCCTATAGGAAGTACAATCGCGCATATCACCCTTTCCTTTATACAAAGGCACAACCGCTGCGCACTTCCAAGCCTCTGTCACACGTCCTGCTATAAAACACACAGTCAACAGCCATACCAACCATTCAGTTATGACTTTTCCACCAAACATTAAACATTCACCCTGTATCTCATCCATACCCGTAGCCTTTCCTGCTTTCACACTCTTTACCACATTTCCAACTTCACTAGCATTAATGTTTTCATCCATTACATTCACACCACCCATCTGCCTCCCTTTGGCTGCCACAGATATAATCTCAGCACTTGTGTTATCGGTTACATTCAGCAAGCATTGAAATATTCCTTCCATCTTTTCCGTACATCCTCATCTTCAACCAGTACCTCTCCATTTGCATCTTTCACACACGTTTCCATACCTGATTCAGCTCTCCTTACTCTCTTTATTTCCTTCCAGAACATCTTTTTATTTCTTTCAAAACCTCTCACTAATCTTTCACTCCACCTTTCTTTCACCATTCTCTTCGCTTTTTTCACCACCCTTTTAACCTCCTTTCTTTTCTCCTTGAATACACTATAACTTTCAGCACTTTTATCTTGCAGTCACCTTTCAAATACAATCACTTCTTGCATACCACCTTTTTCACATCTTTATTCCACCATTCGCTATTTTTTCTAATACCCTTTCCTTTTACTCTTCTCTTACACTACCAATCACTGTTTCCTTGAACATCTACCATTCATCTTCCACTTCCTTCCTTTCTTCTCCTTTCACTTCATTCCATTTAGACTTATCACCCAGCTTTTCAACCATGATTCTTACTCTATCACACTTCCTTCCATTTTTCTTCCAGCCATACCCAACTCACAATCTTGCTTCCATCAAAAAATGATCGGACATAAGCTACACCTCTCAACACATTCACATCCAACAGCTTATCAAGTATCCTCTTACTCACCAACACATAATCCATTAATGCTCTCTCCACAGGCATTCCTCTTTCATATCTACACCAGGTATACTTATGAACACCTTTCTTGTTAAAGAAGGTGTTCCCTACTACCAACTCACATTTCAAACAAACTCCACTAACCTTTCACCACTTTCATTGTACCCAACTCACAATCTTGCTTCCATCAAAAAATGATCGGACATAAGCTACACCTCTCAACACATTCACATCCAACAGCTTATCAAGTATCCTCTTACTCACCAACACATAATCCATTAATGCTCTCTCCACAGGCGTTCCTCTTTCATATCTACACCAGGTATACTTATGAACACCTTTCTTGTTAAAGAAGGTGTTCCCTACTACCAACTCACATTTCAAACAAACTCCACTAACCTTTCACCACTTTCATTGTTCCCACTCACTCCATACTTACCAATCACACCTTCTACTGGCACTTCTCCCACTCTAGAATTCAAATCACCCAACACAACAACATTTTCATTATAATCAAAACCTTGCACACACTCTCTCAATCCATTCCAAAACCTCTCAATTTCCTCTTCACTCCTCTCTTTGCCTGGACCACACGCAATAACGAACACCCATTTCTCAGAACCAATCCTCCAATCCTCATTCGTATCCATATCAGTCTTGACGAAACCTCATGCCACTCTCTCACACAATGTTTCAGATCCTCTCTAACTATCAGTGCCACACCTTCTTTCGCCCTACTACTTTCACTCACTCCAGACTTTCTGCCCTTCCCACTTCCAAAGATAACTTCGCCTACTCCCTTTAGCTTTCTCTCACTCAATGCCAAGACATTGAGAGACCTACTTCTAAATAGGTCTCCGATCTCCTCCCTCTTTTCCACACTTGAACTACAACCACGCACATTCAAGGCCCCAATATTTAAGGTTAGGATAAGCTTTCGTCTATCCTCCCCCTTATCACTGTCTGATTCCTTTGTGGGAAAGAAAGATACAAGAGGATGGGGTTCCCAGCCCTCCGCCCTCAGATTTTCTTTCTGGGTTTACTCCCATAGCCTTTGCCTAGATAGACAGCAGGTCTGGCATACTTTTTCCCTACACCAGAGGGAAGATTTTTAATCTGGGTTTATTCCCATAGCCTTTACCTCAAAAGGTTAACCTACAAGGCAGCAGGGGTTGTATTCTGGGTTTACTCCCATAGCCTTTGCCAATAGGCAAACCCACAATGCAGCAGGCCCCTATTAGTCGCCTTTTACGACACGCAGTGGCTACGTTGGTGTAATTCTATTCCACACATTAACATATCTCACTGAATAGGATGCACTAGCTAGCATCAATTGCCAGTCCTAATTCTCTCATAAAAAAGAAATTGCATTTAGTTGTGCCCACATTAATGTGTGAATGAGCCAAAGGTTGTTGGGAACTTGCTCTCTCTGCCTTGAAGTATCCTATCCCCTTTTTTTCCTTTTTTAATCCCATTGCAATAACACCAACATAATGTAATCCAACCGTGGGGTCGCTAATCTATCGCTACTACCATGGTCAACAAATCAAGGCACCTTCCAGTGATGAAGCGCACCAATATGGCTTTACTTTTTGCTGTAATTGGATGCAGTGTTTCACTCAGACAGGCCATAGTCCTTTAGTCTAAAGAATATTTATGCAATTTTAAACTATTTACCACTTTTCATTCACATTTTGACAGAATTATATTTTATAGAATAAAAAGTTATCATTTCTTGATTCATTTGTTCTTTCACACTGATGTAATGGTGGAATAAATATAATAAAATTACTAATGATGGTTCAAACAAGAGTAGCTTTCATTGGCACTTCAGAATGACCCATATATGTAATATTTAGTTAACCATTTAAGCCCAAATGTGCCAAATTACCAACAATACTCAATTCAACAATATTGCTTTTCATTGTTCTTCTAGAAAATTCTATACAAAATTAATTTCCATGAGTGATTCCAACTTCCTCTTAACAACATATCTCACTATGTTGAAGTGCACTGGTTTTAAAGGTTTTTTTTCACCCCCAAAGACTAAGGCAGGGCACTTATGCTTCCATCTATGGCTTAACCCCAACCTGTACCTGTTTCTAAATGGGGTTTGCCTGTATGGGCTAGAGTCATACCATTTCTTTGGTCTTGTTTTTGAACGATGCCTTATTGGAAGTTGCACATTTGTAACCTTGTGTCTTGTGTACCAGTATCATAGACATAATTCCTTCTGTAGCATTCACCAATTGGGGTTGCCAAGAGGGCTACTCTTCCACTTGTTTACTGCTCCTTTGTTTATTCTAAGCTGGACTATACCCCCTGAATCAAACTAATAGCTTGGTAGGGAAAATTAGGATTTATCGGTTCTGGGTAAATTAATTTCAATTAAACTTTTCCCCGCTGTTCTGCACAATATAGCTAGCAACACTAATGATATGTTTTCATTATGCTATGTTACGTCCTTCAATATTTATTTCAGATGTCATTTATAGGGTGAACCACGCTAATAGCATCTATCCTCCTTAAGAACAATGGGATGTCACAGAGGCCTCAATGATTTATTTATTTTTATTTACTTATTCCATATTAATCGAATGTACAGTATAAACATATTACATTTTAAATCTTAATGACAAGTTACAATAAGTACTTATACATACTCGTATATATGTATATACATACAAAGATTAGTTATGGGCCCCAAATAAGTCAGTGACTTTTAGGGCAGAAACTTAAAACTTAAGACTAAGCATAAAATTATCAAAGAATAAAATCCCTTCATGTTTATAAAAATATAAACAACTTAGTATACATTTGAGAACCTAACCATTGTAAAGATTGCAAATAACGAATAATTATATTATTTAAATTTTGAGATAAATTAAAAAACTATTTTATTTCCAGCGATGAAAAAAATCTTTCATCATCAAGGAAAGTGCTGCAGGCACCTCTGTTCATGTTGTTGCAGAGAAGTTAGTTTGCTATATGGACACAGTTCGATGATTTCTGAAGGACCTTTTACTAAAGAAGAAGCAATCCGATTGTGAGATGTCCAAGACTGCAACAGCTAGGAATTTGCGGAATATTGATTGCCAGTTACATGGAACCCCGGAAAAATTGCCATTGGTCATTTCCATCTACTGAAGAAAACCAGGAACTGTATCCTAGGGACCATGGCTTCTGTGCGAGCACCCTTGAAACTGCCTCCTTTAAAGCCCTGTCACTTGACTTTAAGGCTTCAATGGGCCTAGAAGTACATGAGTTGCGTTCTCTTTACTGATGAGATCAGGGCGACCCTTGACTCACCTGATGGTTGGGCAAATGGCTGAGTCTTTTTAAAAGATGAGCGTCACCAGTGTTTGCGATGTCAAGAGCAGGGACAGTCAGGTGCCTGGTGGGGTTAAAGTGACTGCAGCTGCCTAGTACAATCTCATGATTGATGTCTTAGATCTCTGGCTAGATGATATACTGTTGTGACTTCTAACGAGTCTAGTTTTCATGCATACAGCACTCTATCCCACTCTGCCAGAACCACCCAAGCGTTCCTAGGCCCTTACAGAATACAAGGTACAAATTTGATGGTGTTACCACCACTCTTTCCAGATCTCAACCCACTCAAAAATTTGTCGTCCATCATTAAACAAGATGTTTATCTCAATGGATGGCAATTTTTGTCTAAAGAAATCTAATAGGCATCTCTCAAAGCTGCAACAGAGGCAGGCCAACCTGCTACTATTAAGAAATTGACAGATTTCAGGCCTGATAGGGTTTTTGAAGTCATCCGTTGAACTGGCGCTCATGTAGGCATATAATTCATTATGTCCATCAATTGTGTATTATAATTATGGGTGTCTGTTAAATATATACGCGAGTTATGCCTATTATGTATAGTTATCATTCATTTTCTCCAAAATATGTCTAGCTGCGTTACTTTCATTTAAAAGCAATTAATGTGGTTCACCCCCAAAATGAATAATCTGAAATAAAAATTGAAGGACATAACACAGCATAATGAAAACATAACATTAGTGTGACCATGTTGTGTAGGAAAAGTTTCATCAAAATTGATTCACAGAGAACTGAGAAATCCTAACTTTCCTTACCAAGCTAGTAGCGTGGTTCAGGGTGTAGTTACAAATTCTACACCTCCATGGCCATGGTGAATTGTGGAAGACTGACTTTATCCAACACATTGGTCACCACTTGCCAACTGGTGCCTTCTGCTCATCTCCTGTACACTGCCTCCTTGCCAACACTGGGGAGATGATGCTCACTTCACCCATATATATTGCACTTTATACATTTCTACCTGATCCATCTTCTTCCTCAGTTGCCAACCTGCTTCATTTCGTCTGCAGCCAATTTCAACAATACTTAGCCTGACAAGTTGTTAATCATACCATAAGCCTTTTAAGTTTAGGGGACAGAAACTCCTTCAAGAACTAAACATAGCTCTCGGGCCAGTGTCTCCACTGGTTCTGCCCATGATACCACGTTGGATGGTACCACCTCTGAATGCTTGTGACCATGCCTCTGCTGCATTGGTAGTATCACAGGTTTCTTGGACCGCATGTGTTGTGTAAGAGCCATGCCAGTGTACATGGATAGCTTTGAATCTGAATAGGGGGCTGGCTTCCATGCTTTCCCCACGTGTTTGAAGCTGGTGGGGCTCATCTGTGTGCTGCACCTGTTTTCACTGCTGAGCTGGTTGCAATACACCACTCAGTATGGGAGTATGTACCATGCCCAGTTCAGAGACTGAATTATGATAGCAACTCACAAAGCACACTGATGCCCCTTGAGTCATTGTACCCTCTGCACCACCTGGTTTGCAGCATCCTTGGTGCTGCTTCAAGCTGGGAGGATGTAGAGATAGTTTTCTGATGGGTTCATGGAAAATGAAATGATTGGGAAATAAGCATGCTGTTGATGGCAATAGTCTGCTTGGACTGGATGACTAGAGCAGTGTTTCCTTCTTCCCTACTCTTACTACATGTCAGGAATCAGGTCAGACATGGCTACATAGTAAAGATGATGAGAGACAGTGGATGTGAACCTAAGGTGGTCTGCCATTACTCCACAACTTTTCCTTCACTTACCATTCATTGCCTTTACTGCTTCAGGTGATTTTCTGCCATCTCCAAATTGAGCCATTTGATGGAGGGCTTCCCTCACCCTTGTTGTGAAGACTTCTTGGTTCCCTAGATTATCTGGTACATTCTTATTGAATGTTCCAGTCTGAGGGAGCTTCATTCATGTGTATACACTTTGTATCACAACATGAGGGCTGTGCTGGTATCCAAGGATGGTTCCAAGTCCGAGGAGGGAGTCAGCCCCCCCCCCATCCCCCCTGTTTGAAGTTGACAGGGCTCTTCTGGTTGTTTCCTCCATCTTTATAGCTAGATTGGTTGCAATATACTGCTCAAATGAGGGTGGGAAATGAGTGCACTAATAAGATATCAGGTTGTCTGCACAGACTGAACCATCGAACTAATATTTGCTCTTCATTACACTGACTTTAATGCATATCATGGCAGCCCTTCACGCTGCCTGGCTTTGATCCCATGTTAAACTGTAGGTCCCTACTGAGAACTAAAGCCCTCAAAAGTAGTGCAGATCAGTGATAAAACCCCTATCCATTTTTTTTAATTGCATTAAATATTTCTTCTTTTTACAGGTAAAAGTGACTATGAACATTTCATTTTTGAGAGGAATTCTGAAAATCTGTTCAAATGCAATATGTGTCCCTATACTACTGCTAAGAAAAGCCACATTCAACAGCATAAAAGAACACACACCCTAGAAAAACCCATTAAGTGTACACTGTGCCCTTATGCTACTGGTCGGAGAGGTGATTTTCATGTTCATATGAGAACTCATACTGGGGAAAAACCATATAAGTGTGAAATTTGTTCTTATGCCACAGCTCGCAAATATTATATTCAAATTCATATGAGAAGTCATACAGGAGAAAAACCTTTTAAGTGCCATATTTGCTCATATGCAGCAGCTCAAAATATGGATCTTCAAAAACACTTACGGATTCATAGTGGTGAAAAGCCTTTCAAATGCAGTGTTTGCTCATATTCATCAAATAGAAAAAATTATATTAAAATTCACATGAGGGTACATAGTGGGGAGAAACCTTTCAAATGTTCAGTTTGCCCATATGCTACAGCTCAGAAAAACTATCTACAGGTTCATATGAGAACTCATAGTGGAGAAAAACCTTTTAAGTGCCATCTTTGTTCATATGCAGCCACCCAAAATATGGATCTCCAGAGACATTTGCGTATTCATAGTGGAGAAAGACCTTATAAGTGTCATTTATGTTTGTATTCTGCCAATAGAAAAAATCACCTTCAAATTCATATGAGAATTTCTCATAAAGATAAACATCTAACAGGAGTCAATGAGAAAAACTCTTAGCTTAATATAAGCATTCATATCCAAGTAGGTGACATTTATTTAATGACATTTGAATTATCAAATTTATTATCTGATATTCTATGAATGGATTTCTCCTTTAGAGTTAAATAACCATTTCTATCCTAAAGAAAATGTTGGATAACTCTACAAATACATTTATTCTCATATTTATATACATGTTGTGTGTGGGTTTTTTAAGAAGTTGCAGTACCTTTCAAAATTAGTGGGGCGAGGAGGGCTAATGATAATAGATTTAAGGTGGGGTTGTCTTGTTTTCCTAAAAGGATGAAATAACCCATTCAGTAGGAAATTAGTCATAATTGTGATATATTGAGAATATGGAAGGTTTTTATCTAAACACATTAATGATGCCACAAGGTAGGAAAAAGATCCTGTTCAAATTTCTTGGTTTCTAAAATATTCTGGAGATCAGAGAATAGGATGATTGGCAAAAAGCCTCTTTCATAATTTTCTAACTATACTAGTTTTCTGAGTACTAGGAAGTAAGATTTATTAAATGATGTGAGGATATATCATTCACATTGAGTGTGGTGGTTAGTCACCAGAGGGAGTCCTGATTCAGGTTAACTCTGAGACAGCTTACATATGCTGTAGTGCCTAGGAGTTTGGATAATACATTAAACTGTAGGTCTCATTGTGAAAGAAAGGCTTTGAAAAATAAGTGTAAATCAGTTTTAAAATCCTTATCAAAAAACAAAACCTGCTGCATCAGCTATCTTATTTTTCTGCTTCCACCCATGAGCAGATCTTAAATGCATTCCAGTTAAGTATCAACCATGGTTACAGAAATTGACTCATACAAAAATGTAACAAATTATCCTGAGCTTCTTTCACTTCACTGGGATTCTCATATGAGAGCTCACTGGATCAAAGATTCATTCAATATCCTATTTTTGGTTTGCATTGGCTCATTTAAACATATTTGATGTTAAACACAAAAGAATATAAACTTGCCAAAACAAGTTTTTATTTATATTATTTATAACTATAACATTTAAACATTAATCTCTCAATTAATGCAATAGTGCATCCTATGAAAATACTGCATCATTCAAAACTGTATTAATTGAATATGAAAAAAATATATAATGAATCTTAATTTTCTGCTGATTATTTAATAAAGAGTTAGTCCTCCTTTAGAATAGTCATACAAGTTCTGGACAGTGAGTATGTGAATTTTAATTAATTTCTGAAGCAGAACATATTCCAGCAGTTCCTTACTTGCTACTCCAAAATACACCAAATATGTTCAATATATTAGGATTGATGATTGCGGGGACCAATCTAAGTGTTTGACATCACTGTTGTACTCTTCATACCACCATTGGAAAACAATGTTTGTATGATTAGTGAATTTGGTTATACCAAATTAACAAATATTCCTTAGAAGTAGCCCTCCCATTCACTGCTATTACAGAACCAAGAAAATTCCATGATTTTGCTGGCTAAACCATCACAGAATTATCTTCATGGTTGGAGTCAGGAAATTAGGATCAAAGGCTTCTTTACATCTCCATAAATTTGTTCTGAACAAGGAAAAAGCAAGAAGCATGAGCCATCAGAGATGACATTCTTATACTATTGCGGTCTACTTATTGTGCTTTTTGCTCCATTATGGCAGCCATATCATGCTATCCAATTGCATTGAGCTCTCAACAAACTCTTGGATCTGTGAATTATTGACAAATGCATTTCAATACTCTGCAGTTTCTGTTACTGAGTTTCATCTTGTTTTTGGTACACCAGATGATTTTAGAAACAATTCCTCTCATTAAACTTCAGTTTTTCTTAATGAGGCCCCAGCCTTTCACACTTCAACAATTTACCCCCTTTGGAAGCCAGAAAAGTCAGACATTTTGAGTTTTTATATCAAGTAAAAGTTATTTTCAGTGCATATTTATACAATTTATCTACCATTTGGATTTTTATTCATGCCTAAATGTTGGTGAAAATATAGGGTTCGAATTATCACCTGTTTCCATTAGTTTGTCCAACCCCTATATCTAATAATTTAAATTTTACTGAACAAAAGAGATCATGGTCTATAAATTAAAATTTACATATATATATAATATCAAATGTATAAAATCATTTAGAATTGAATTGATTTTTTTCTTGTTATATAAATATTTTTAATTTTTCTCTTCACCAGCAAATTTACTTGATTGTACCGCACATTGTTGGTTGGAGGTTAGTGACAAGTATTTGGTCATGGTATTGCACCTTGGTCTAGTCTCCTCTGACTGTGTAGTCCACTCCTTAAATACTGCTCTCTCTTCAAACTTGAATTAATATAGTTGTCCTCCACAGATCCTTTGCACACAGTTTAGCAATGTAAAATGTGTTGGAACAGTTCTGGTACCAGCAATCATTTCCTCAAATATCACTGCTTAAAGATTCGGTATCCTCCTTTCTTTCTGCCACTTTGTCTTTTTTTTCTCAGATATAATAGCACCCCTGTCCCATTTTCCATCCCTCATCTTACTCTTTGATATTGAGTGGTCTCACTGAGTAGAACACATAGGCATCAATTATTAGTCAACCCCTTATCCCCCACCCCCCACCCCCAAAATTAAAATAAGGGAGAAATTGGTAAACTAAAATGACATGATTTTTATATAGTCTACATTAACTCAGATGAGGATAGATGTTAGTTTAGTTAAATCATAGGTCACTTAGTTAATTAATTTCTTGCAGATTTTATTTTCTTTGTGCTTAGAACTGATTACAGCAATGTTGTGCCACATTGGAGGGGTGGGGTTTATTGGGGATTAGTCTCTGGATGGAGTGATAATATTGGTTTGACTCAACAGTTACCCAACATTGTAGATATCCATGGTTTAAATTGTATGTTAAACTAGTTCAACACTGAGAAGTAAGATATCTCAAAAAGAGAGCAGGATGGGGGTAACACCCCCTCCAAAATTATTATAATAGGTGCTTTTATCACTACATAATCAGTATATTGTGCAATGTTGCAATAATGCACTCACAAAATATCAAATTATGTTTTAAAAATATTTAAAGTTTGATAGTTTTTATGCTACATTAATTTTAAAGATACATTAACTCATTAGTCACCTGGGTTTTTTTTCTTGAAATTGCCCTCTGCAAAATTACAAATGGTACACGTTATCGAAAATAATTTTAAAAAATTTAGAAATCAAATAATTTATCATTTTAATTGTAAAGAATCATTCTATTGATATAATTAAAAAAATATTAATAACCTTCTATGTATTTATAATGATTGATAATTTTCAGTTCTTATGCAAATTTTCATCCAACACCCATGGTTGTTTTATGCTTTTTAAATCAGTTATGCTTTAAAACCTATATCTAATAAAAAACCGTGCCACTCTTTATGGGATACTATTTTATATCTTAAATTTTCTGAAAACTTTGCTTGGGGCCTATTTTTTTACCTATAAAACTGTATTTTCCAGACAAAATAGGGTGGCTACTTTGTGTGCTTTCAATAACATACTAACTTAAGGCATTTCCTCATTTTAATTCGATGAAAAATGAAAAACAAGTATATTTAACTAAAAAATAAGGAAGAGTAATCAAAAATGGCGTGTTTACACAGCCTTTTTTTGAGGTAATGTTGTGGTGAGGCCTAGAACAGAGTCAAGTTACTCTTTCATAAATCTCGGTTTACAAACAAAGAAGGCCTAATTTATGCCATTTATATATTTTAATTAGATGCTTAATCACTAACATAAGAGTTTAAAATTTGAGGGGGGGACAAATTATCCTAATTATCAGGGTTAATACGAGACTATATGTGAAAGGCCACAAAAGGCCCTCGGGCGATTACATAGCACTGAATCGAGCACTTATTATGGCCCTTGGGCGACTGATGGGTTAATTAAATGAACTCGATTGAAGAATTTTACTTTTGGAAATATGATATTCATTTCATAAGAATAAGTTCTCTGAACTTGAATCTAATTTTTTCCCAATTTTTACATTCTTGTGAGAGCCAATTTTGCAAACAGGAAAAATATTCAAATGCAAGTTTTAAATAAGTTTTGTTAATTTCATAAAAATTCATATCTTATTACTAAAAACCTATTAGCATTTTAGAGTACTGCTATTGAAGTTGAGAAATTTATTTAAGAATTTAAATTTAAAGTCCCTTTTTTAGACTTGTATTTTGTGTAAAATTAAGATTTCAGTATATTTATTTTTGATTTTAATATTATTCCTTAATCTTTCGCTTGGTTATTAACTTTGAATTTATAAAATATAAGTGATTTCTAAGATTTTTTCATAAAAAAGTTTAAAATTCTGAAAGTTTTGTATGTCCTTCAAATAGAAATAAAAAGAATTTTGAGAGTGACTTATAATGGTATGAATACAGAACCAGTTTGTGATCATTACACTGCATCCTTCAGATGTACAGAGACTCACAATATATTGCCCTAAGTGAGTAGTCACATTCAAAAAATAAAAGAATAATTGATAATGTAATCAAATAATACAGCTTCCACTACCTGTAATTTTAGTCAGTTGTTTAAGGTATAAATAAATTCTGCTTTAGGAAGTTAAAGACTTTTTTAAATTCTAATTTCTCTCTTAAAAGTGAACTAATACAGAATAAGCTTCTCCCTCCCTCAGTGGCATAGCTAAGTGGTGGATGTGAAGGGGCACAAATTTAAAAGTTGCCCTGGGCCCCCATTGGAGGGTGGGGCGCAAAACCAGTGTCCCATCCCTTTTTTGAAGGACAAAAACAGTTAATAAAATGGTTAAATTCTGAATTAAACTGTGTTAATCATTACTTATATTGTTGCTGTATCAGAGTGAGAAAATGTATCATTATAAATTTTGAATCATATTTTATAAATATAATATCTTGGTTTCACATTTTGTAGTTATTTCTTGTCAAATACATAAGTATTCTCTATTAAGGTGTCTTAATAATTACTTTTATTGTTGCTTTATCAGATATGAAATGTATCGATATGAATTTTTATGAGTATATTTATTCAATATGTAATATCTTTGTTTCACATTTTGTAGTTTATTTTTTTAATCATACATCAGTATTCCCTATTAAAGTGTCTTACTTATTTTTATTGTTTTATTTGACACACTATCAGACATACCAGAGTGCACAAAAATATTGCAGGAATAGTTGTTTTCATGTGATTCATGATATCAAACATTCGTATGTTGGGGGAGTCCCTAAAGGAAATAATGCCCCAGGGCCCCAAATCCCTAGCTATGCCACTGCCCTCCCTTAATAAGTGGGTGTGTATAAAATTTCCTGTAAAATTTGAGATGAAATATACATAAGACAGACTTAATATAGCTTATCTCAAAGGACTCACCAACATAAATATTCTCTAGTTATGAACGATGAATTCAATGTCTTATTCAACACATCAGCTCAACTAATCATAGCATCAATTAGGAAAAGACAGAATTCATTTGTACCTCAAATGACTAGCTAAAATGACAGGTAGTGGAAGCTACATTAATTTATTCTATCACACGATCACACCATTTTGTAAATATGCCCTCCATACAACTCCTATTTCCTTGGTCATAAATATTTGTTTTGTCTTATTGTCAATTCTTTCTTTCTTCTATTTTTGGATATTAATATTTGCTTACGGGAATATGTTTGTCACTTTGTACAGCCAAAAGATGGAGTGTAGTGCTCCCAAATTGGCTCTCTACACATGTCATTAAAATTCATTCTTATTAAAGATTTACTTACATTTAAATATCATATCTGGGTGCGACTTTAATTTTTTAAGGTGCGACCCTGACTTTGTGACTATTTTTGCACCCCTTCCCCCTCAGTGCCATTTGAGACTTTGCAACTGCGACTTTTTTTCCCAGTGCAACTCCACTAAATTACAAAGTAAGCTTTAGTGGGATAACAGAAACATGCTTTTATAAGGCAGAAAAACACAGATTTATTATTTTATATTTTTTTTAGTTAAAACAAAGCCTAAACTAATATCTACAGGTCATCTTCCTCCTCCTCCTCCATGTACCCCTGGCCCATCTTCTCCTCCAGGAGGTCCATGTTCCCTTTGAGGAACACAAGCTCCTCAAAGTTGACCTGCAGGTTAACTTCATAATTTTCAGTCTCATCATTTGCCCTATTTCTTCTATGGAATGAATTTCATTAGAATAATTTTAATAAAAGTAAAATATTTGAATAATATTAATTTAATAAATAGCAAAGTAATCAAACAAATATCCATACAATAAATTCTACACCTCATTAAATTTTGAAAATATTTATCTTTTAGCCAATAATTACTCTTCTGTATTGGAATAGTAGCCAAATCGTTACTTTTTATTTTAATTTCATATAAGACAATTTTATGTCATTTTGGGAGGGTTAAATATGGAAATCTCACTTATAAATACTATTTAAACAATATTTAAATTATATAATTTTAATTAGACTTTTCCCTTTATTTTCAATTCCTAATTTTGAGAAATTATTTCTTTTAGTAAATAGATTAAAGCTGTAGAATAGTAGTGATGGCTCATATTCTACATTACTAGGTAAACCCGAACTAAGAAATACACTAGTGACCACTTTTACTCAGATACAAATTACATAGTCAGGTTTGAAAAAAAAGCATAAATAGTACATTTTAATGTGTACCAAAACTATTCCACACCTATGAGCCATTCATTTATCTATGCTAGAATTCAAAATCATGCCTCATTCTCACTCTGGACTCCGGGCTGCTTGGCAAAGAAGATGGGAGACAGTCAAGGGTAACTTAAAGTTGCATGCCATTGTGCTGCGACTGTTCCATGGACCAACCCCTCTCAATGCCGCAAGGCTTCAGGTTGCTTTCTGTTGTCTCTGACTCAGCACCCCGTCCGGCCCCAGCCTAGCCTCTCTTCCTTCCTTCAAAACACTTGTTTCCTCTCTTTTCACAGAACCTCTCCCACAACTTTCTCTGGTCAGCCTCTAATTTCACAGGGTAGATGCTGACCTTCCTTTCAGCCAACCATCCCGCATCGGGGCTGAGGGGGTGGGGGACAATGTTCCCTAACCCCTGAGCTCCGGTCTGGGGTGGCTGGTTTTTAACTACCTGCTTCATCCCCACCCATACCTTCCTCACATCCCTTTTCCTCTCGTCTTCAAAATCTATCATTTATACGCCGTGTCCAAGGTGGAGCCGCCATGCCGATGGACTGCCAGGCCACCAGGCGGGAGGGGTGGTCCCAAATGGCGGCGCCTGGCTCTGCTGGGCCTGTAAGCACCTCTCGCAGTGCGGGCTACTACGAGAGGTGTGCGCTATTGCATCCTGTATTAAAAGAAGGGTCACCATGCCCAATGATGAAAATCACACCAAAAAAACCCAACCCCCAACTTCCCCAAGAACAACGGAGCCGCCCTCGGGCAGCTCCAGCAAAAAAATGGAGGTCCCCCCCCCTGTGCTTGCACAGGGGACCCTCCATATTTCTCTAACCGGAGAGGAGGCTTACTCCTCTCCTTCGCCTACGGGTGCAGGGGACTCCCCCTCACCCCCTTCTCTGGAGGTGCTTTCGGGCACCTCCCTTTTCCCAGCGGCAGTCCCCTCTTTTCTTTCAAGGGGACTGCCAAGAAAGCCAGCAGGCAGCCCTTAGCCAGCCGCTCCCCATCAAAGCGGCTCAGTAGGGCAAACCCCCTTAGGGGCGAGAGGCAAGCCAGGCCCCTTCGGTCGCTTCCCTCAAAAGACCTGCTGGCAAAAATATTAAACCTTGCCGGGGTCAAGGCCTGTGCCTCCCCAAACAAGACTGGCGACACTGCCAAGGGGACTTGCAATGTCCTGGGAGGGGATGGCCAACTGGAGGCCCCTCCCATGATAGACATGGTCCTTGAGGAGACCCAGCCTCAGACGGTAGGGCCTTCCATGGGGGGGAATTCAGGCTCGGCGCCAAGCACCGAACCCGAGTCCGCCCCTATGCAAGGTCCTCCTCAAATGGCTGAGGGCTCCGAGGCAGTAGAAGGAGGGGAGGGATCTCCTCCGACAGGTGCCCCTACGACAACCAGGACCTTCTCCATTTCGGAGAGGGACCTGGCTGAGGCCGGTCCATCTAGCCTAGGGGCTTCTGCCGGCGGAGGTGAAAAGCGGATTCATTCCCCGCCCTCCTCTCCAAAAAAGAAAAAGACTAAAAGGACGAAAAAGACTCGGGGCTCCTCTCCATCCGCGGGGGCTGCGGGGACGGATGGGTCTGCTGCCACTTTGGTAGGCGACCAAGCCAAGATCGGCACATCCGGCCCCTCTACCCCCTCGTGTGCGGAGCCCCTGACTAAGACCAAGAGTGCACAGGGCGGAGCCTCGATGACATCGGGGCCCCTCATTCAGAGGTTACCTGGCGTTTTCGAGCCCGCTGGCTTCAAACGCTTCCTCGTTATTCGCTCCACTGATGGCAGCATGTTGTCCAAGGGCAACATGATCCATCAGAGGAGAGGATTAGCTAGTGCAATTGGTAGAGAGCCGAAGGTAACCCGTTTCTCGGACGGGAGCCTTCTGGCGAATGCGGCGAATCCCGCCGAGGCGGCCAAGATAAGTGCTCTTCGGACACTTCATGGCACCCCGGTGAGTGTGACGCCGCACTCTACCATGAACTTTGTAAAAGGAGTAGTTTATGCGAGGGAACTCGTTGACTACTCCATAGAAGACATCACCCTAGAGCTGGCCGACCATGGGGCGGTCAAGGTCGAACGTGTGATGAGAAAACAGGGAGGGGCCTCGAGACCCACCCCTACACTCTTCGTCACGTTCGACTGTGACAAGCTCCCTGAGTCGGTGCGTGCCGGTTGGTACCGCTACCGCGTGAAGGCATTCGTGCCACTGCCGCGGCGGTGCTATTACTGCCACCGCTTCGGCCATACGAATCGATCATGTAGACGTGCAAAATCGGGGTCACCCGAAGTCTGTGTAAATTGCTCCAAGGTCGCACACGATAAGTCCAAATCGTGTGTGGCCAAGTGTGTCAATTGCGGAGAGCCGCACCCTGCTTCTTCGAAGCAATGTGGTGCATATCTCCTTGAGAAAGAAATCCTGGCCGTTCAGGCCCAGGATCGACTCTCATTCCGCGAGGCTAAGGACTTGGTCCTGGCGCGCCCGGCTCTGCCTGGGACGTCATATGCCTCAATAGTTAGAAAAGCACCCTCTGCTCCTGGCCCATCCAGGCCAACGAGCACGGTTGTTTCCGCGCCCATTCGGAGCCCTTCTGCGGGCTCTACTACACCCGGGCGCTCCCCTGGTAGAGCTGGCGGCAAAAAGGGTTCACACCCAGCCCCGGCTAATACCAGGGCTCCCCCCTCTTCCCCCAGCGTGACCGTTTCCCGTAAGGCGAAACGGCCACGCGCCTCCACAGAGTCGTTAGACTCACAGGAGGCAACACCCCTGAAGATGGTCGCTAGGCCATCTTCCGGGGTTCCTAAAGCTGTTCCCCGAAAGGAAGAAAGCAACAAAGGAGCTTCGGCCCCTTCGCCCACGCCCCGAGGTGGAGTGAGTGGCTCGGAGACGGTGGTTCCTCGAAAAGAGGGCCCCCCGCCTCCCAAGCCGCAACGCCCGCCTAAGGTTTCGAGGCGGAGGGAGGAAAAGACTCGCATGGCGAGCCCAACCTCCCCCAATAAGTCCTCGAAGGCGACAGCGCCTTCAGCGCTTTGTCCGGCCAACAGCGCCCGGGGTTCTGCCCCCGGGAAGCGTACGGCCATTCCCGTGAGGGTCTTCAATTCGAGGAGGGCCCCCGCGTCTCCTCCGAGCTAGGCCTGGAGGGCATATTCCTTCAATGGAATTGCCGTGGACTCCGGGCCAACTGGGAGGTGCTGCGGAGGCTCGTCTCGTCCCGTTCCCCGTTAGCTATTTTTTTGCAGGAGACCATGCTAGGCGCGTGCCCGCTGCCTGCCCTCCCGGGGTATAAGGGTCTTGCGACCCCACCACCGCGGGATGGGCGGGCTGGGGGATGCGCGGTTTACACCCGGCATGATGTCTCCGTTCTTCCTTTCTCTTTAGATACCTCCTTTCAGGCAGTGGCTGTGCAGCTGCACCTGGATAGGAGGTATACTATCATTTCTGCGTACATTCCACCGTCAGCTGACTTCGACGCGGGGGACTTCCGCCGCGTCGTGGCACGGTTGCCGAGGCCCTATCTCTGGCTTGGAGATCTGAACGGCAGGCATCCTCTCTGGGAAGATTACTCCATAAATCCCAGGGGACAAGTCCTTGCCGATCTGATCGAAGAGCTTGAGATGGGTGTCCTAAACGTGGATGAGTTTACGCATCACTGTCCGAGAACCGCTTCATTTTCTTGCCTTGACCTATCTTTGTGCTCTTCGGATGCACAGCCTGATTTTGATTGGGGGGTGGTCGATGACCTCCATGGTAGTGATCACTTTCCCATTCAAATATCATTTTCAGGGCAACGGCCGCCTGAGAGACCACCTCGGTGGTGCTTGGCGCGGGCGCGGTGGCCTGCATTTCAGGAAATGACTGAATTCTCTATCTCAGTCGAGGAGTTTAGGTCGGTAGATGAGGCCGTTGAGTTCTTCTCCGGCAACCTCATCGCCGTAGGCCTGACTACTATTCCTAGGACGTCTGGCCGTTTTGCACGCCGACCACTCCCATGGTGGTCGGCCGAGTGTGAGACGGCCCTCAAACAGAAGCGTTATGCCTACATGCGCTATAAGCGCCGCCCGAACGATTTCACTGTCGCTGAATTTCGTCGGGCTAGGGCTAGGTTCCGGTATATTTCGAAGCACGCCCGCCGCTCTTCTTGGCGGGCATACGTGTCTTCACTTAACGGGAAGACCCCTTTAGCTGAGGTGTGGAAGCGAGTCAAAAGGATTCGGGGCAAGTTCTCGCAGGACCCCCCTCCCGTTCTCCAGGAGAATGGGACCGCAATCTCGGACCCCGCGTCCATGGCGGAATCCTTAGCGACCGCTTTTTCCGCATTCTCTAGCCGTGATGCTGCTCCGCCAGCATTCAATGCACGTCGTGATGTCGCGGAAGGCCGCCGGCTGGACTTTACCTCCAGAGGCGGAGAACCCTTCAACGACAAGTTTACTGTGAGTGAGTTGCGTTCCGCTCTCGCTTCGTGCGCGGACACCGCCCATGGTCCGGACGATGTCCCGTACGCCATGCTTCGACACCTGGGTGAGCGAGGCATGGCCTTTCTGTTAGATTTGTTCAACAGGATCTGGGTGGAAGGTCTTCTCCCAGACTCCTGGCGAATCGCTACTGTGCTCGCCTTTCACAAGCCGGGGAGAGATCACTCTACTCCGACCGGTTTCCGCCCAATCTCTCTAACCTCTTGCGTGTGCAAGTTGATGGAGAAATTGGTAAATGTTAGATTAGCCTATTTCCTGGACAGCGGAGGCCATCTGTCTTCTGCACAGTGCGGCTTCCGTAAGTTCCACTCCACGTCGGATGCTCTGCTCCGACTGGAAAGTGCCGTCTGCGAGGCTTTCCTTCGTAGACAGCACTACGCCACGGTGTTTTTTTGATCTGGAGAAGGCCTATGATTCCGCATGGCGATACCGTATCATGGAGACTCTCCACACGTTCGGGGCGAGGGGACGCCTCCCAATGTTTATATCTGAATTTTTGCGAGATCGTCGATTCCGCGTACGGGTGGGGGGAGCCCTCTCCGGCCCAAAGGAGCAGGAAGAGGGTGTCCGGCAGGGAAGTGTCCTCAGTGTCACACTCTTTGCCCTGAGCATCAACGGCATCACCTCGGTGCTGCCGGAAGATGTTCTCGCTACGCTCTACGTGGACGACCTTTCGATCTCTTTTGGCGCGGCCCAGATGCCAACTCTGGAGCGTCGACTCCAACAGGCATTGAACCGCGTCTCTCGCTATGCCGAAGCGCACAGGTTTCGGTTTTCTTTGGCCAAGACTAAGGTGGTGCACTTCTGCCGCCACCCACGGCTTCACCCCGACCCAGATTTGTTTCTTAATGGGGTGCGCCTGGATGTGGTTGAGTCGCACCGTTTCCTTGGTCTTGTATTCGACCGACGCCTCACCTGGGAGGCTCATATTCGCAGCCTTAGGGTCTCTTGTACCCGCGCCATGGACATTCTCCGTTCCGGACGTTCAGCGCTTGGGGCGCTGATAGGGCTACCGCCTTACTTTTTTTATCGATCCTTTGTTCGCTCGAAGCTCGACTACGGATGCGAGTTTTATGCATCCGCAGCCGAGCGTTTATTGCGGAAGGTGGATTCGATCCACCACACCGGCCTTCGCCTTGCGACCGGTGCCTTCCGCACTTCCCCCATTTAGAGCCTGTTGGTTGATGCTGGGGAGATGCCACTCGCTCTGCGCCGCGTGCAGTGCATCACTCGCCTGTACGCGCGACCCCGGCGCCTCCCTCAGTCGCCAACAGCTCTCACTACATCCGCAGCTGATCTCGATGGTGCCTATGCCGCCGAGAGACGCCAGTCATACCCTAAGCCCTTTGGGTTTAGGGCCAGGAAACTCCTTTGAGAGGTAGATATAGCTCTCAGGCCGGTGGCGCCCCTGGTTCTGCCCAGGACGCCACCCTGGAGGGTACCACATTTGGCTATTTGTCGCCACGCCTCTGCTCCCAAAGCTTGTACTGCGCCGGGAGTATTGCGTTCGACCTTTTTGGAGCACACATCGTGTCACGCTGGTACCGTGCCAGTGTATACGGATGGCTCCAAGTCCCAAGAGGGGGTCGGCTTCCACGCCGTATCCCCTCTGTTTGAAGTCAGCGGGGCTCTACCAGGCGCTGCGTCTGTCTTCACGGCCGAGCTGGTGGCAATACACCACTCGGTACGGGAGATTACGCGACGTGCCCGGTTCGCAGACCAGATTGTGATCTATAGCGACTCACAAAGCGCCCTGAGTGCTCTCGGGGCATTGGAATCTCCGCATCCCCTGGTTCCGATATCCGTGACTTAATGGTTTTGGCGAGCCGGGCAGATGTCGAGATTATCTTCTGCTGGGTTCCTGGACATGTAGGAATTGCGGGGAATGAGCGCGCCGATGAGGGCGCCAAAGAGTCCGCGAGGACTCTGCGACTGGACCAGCGTTTCGCTCTTCCTCACACCGACTACATGGCAGGAATACGGGCAGCTCTTCGGACTGCTTGGCAAAGAAGATGGGAGACGGTCGAAGGGAACTTAAAGTTGCGTGCCATTGCGCCGCGACTGTTCCCATGGACCTATCCCCCAATACCGCGGCGGCTTCAGGTTGCTTTCTGTCGTCTCCGAATCGGACACACTCGTGTGACGCATCGCTATCTGATGGAGCGCTCGCCTGCGCCCTATTGCAACGACTGCGTCGTCCCCCAGACTGTTCGGCACATTCTTGTCGAATGTCCCAGTCTGGGTGATCTTCGTGCACGACACCTGTCCCGGTACCGGGATGGGCAGGGTCGCTACCGCCTGTCCCTTGTGCTTGGGACAGATTCGTGCACACTGACTTGTGGACTTGTTGACTTCTTGGGGGAGGCCGGCCTTCTCCCTATTATTTAAGCAAGGTTTGTTTGTTTTTTTTTGTTGTTTTTTTGCATTTGTTTTGTTTTTTGTTTGTTTTGTTTTTTTCTTTAGTTGCACGCTCCTGCGCCGGGGGGACCTCTCCCCGACGCACCAGCTTGCTTCCCTTCCCCCTTTTGGGGTGTTGTTTTTTTTTTTCTCTTTAATTTCATTTTAAAGTAGCCTAGAACTAGGCCAGTTTTAATACGGCGACTAATGCCCAAGTAGGCAGTCGCCAGATGAGCTCTTAAAAAAAAAAAAATAAAATAAAAAAATGTTGTCTCTGAATTGGACACACTCATGAGATGCATCTCCATCTGATGGAGTGCTCGCCTGTGCCCTACTGTGAAAACTCTGTTGTTCTTCAGACTGTTCAGCACATTCTTGTTGAATGTCCCAGTCTGGGCAAACCTCAAGCACATTACATGTCCTGGTACCAGGATGGGCAGGGTCACTACCACCTGTCCCTTGTACCTGGGATGAGTTCATGCATATTGACTGGTGGACTTAGCGACCTTTGTGAAGAGGCCAGCCTTCTCCCCATTATTTAACTTTTTTAATTATTTTTGTACGTTGCACATTCCTGCATCAGGGGGAGGTGGACCTCTCCCCGATGCTGGAGTTTGCTTCCTGCCTCTTGCCTTCTTTTTTTTATTTTATTATTGTTTTTTTTATTATTATTTTATGTTGCTATTTTAAAGTAGCTTAGTACTAGGCAGTGGTGAGTATGGCAACTTATGGAGTTCTCCCATGTAACAACTCTCTTCTTAACCCATTAGTCAACTGGCTTTTTTTCTTGAAATCACCCACTGCAAAATTTAAAATGGTACACGTTATCGAAAATAATTAAAATAAAATATTTAAATCCATTTTTATATATCAAATAATATATCATTTTAATTGAAAAAAATCTATTGATATCATTCAAAATCATTAATAACCTTCTACCTATTTATAATTATGATTGATAAATCTTAGTTATACAAATTTTCAACAATACTCATGGTTGTTTTATGCTTTTTAAATCAGTTACACTTTAAAACCTATATCTAATTATAGAAAATAGTGCCGCTCTTCATGGTATGCTATTTTATATCTTAAATTTTTTGAAAATTTTGATCAGAGCCTATTTTTTACCTATAAAACTGTATTTTCCAGGCAAACATAACATAACATAACATAACATAATTACACAGATGACAAAAGCCACAAGGGCCTATCAAAGGTCATCTGCCTCCGTCAAAACCCACCCACAAAAAGCACCATCACCAGGGGAAGACAAAATGAAAGTCCCCCACAATATAATATAACAGATGACAAGAGCCACAAGGGCTCACCATAGGTCATCCGAGTCAAACGGCATCTTTTTTAAGGCACCCAAACTCCCAGGAAAACTACATCCAGAGGATTGCATCAGAAACAAGAGTATCACCAATCAAGGCTTGTCAAGAACTAAATCATGCAGCTATAGATATATACAAACAATATTAATATATACAAAACTTAGGAACCATCACAACCTTCCCTTCCCATAAACTCATCCAACCTACTCTTAAATACATTTAGATTTGGACTACCTACTACCCTCTGCGGCAATTTGTTCCAGAAGTCTACCACTCTATTGGTGAAAAAATATTTTCTTAAATCCAACCTACACCCTTGCTTTTTAATTTTCAAGTGGTGACCTCTAGTCCGATTTCCATCATCTAACTCAAAAAACTTGCTAACATCCAATTTATCTATCCCGGAAAATTTTTTATAGAGCTCAATCATATCCCCTCTCACACACCTCCTTTCGAACGAGAACATATTTAATACCCTCAGTCTATCTATATATTCAAGGTGCCTCAGGGAAGGAATAATCTTTGTTGCCCTCTGTTGCACTGACTCGAGAAGGTTAATATCGTGTCTAAAATGTGGGGACCATGCCTGTATACAGTACTCTAGATGTGGCCTAACATAAGAGTTATAGAGTTTAAGAATAACCTCCTTACTTTTGTAACTGACATTTCTCTTAATAAAACCCAGCACTCTATTTGCCCTATTTCTTGCTTCAATACACTGCTTAGAAAACCTTAATGACTTATCTATTACTACTCCTAGATCTTTCTCATCCTCTACTGAGCTCAGCCAATGCCCATCCATTTCATAGTTAAATTCTCTATTATCTTTTCCCATGTTAATAACTTTGCATTTATCTAGGTTGAAAGTCATTTGCCACTTATGTGCCCAGGATAATAATTTATTTAAATCCCCCTGCACTTTAAAATTATCATCAATATCTTTAACTACAGCTGCTAATTTGGTATCATCCGGAAAAATTGACACTTTATTATTAACTGCCTCCCCAAGATCGTTTATATAGATGACAAATAATAATGGACCGAGAACTGATCCCTGAGGAACCCCACTGATAACATCCCTCCACTCTGACTTTACACCATTTAGCACTACCCTTTGCGTCCTGTCTTTCAGCCACTCAGCTATCCAATTTGAAACACCCCCACATATCCCAATCATTTTTAATTTATGAACTAGTCTCCTATGTGGTACCTTATCAAATGCTTTACTAAAATCTAAGTAAATTATATCTACATTCTCTCCCTTATCTACTTGATCTGTTACAAACTCCAGAAAGTCTAGTAAGTTAGTCAAACATGATCTACCTGATCTAAACCCATGCTGAGCATCGCTGATTAACCCCTCCCTCTCTAGATGTTGGCAAATCCCTTTTTTAACTATTTTCTCAAGAATTTTACAGACTACAGGAGTTAGGCTAACCGGTCTAAAGTTATTTGGATCCTCTTTACTACCCTTCTTGAAAATGGGGACTACATTCGCTCTCTTCCAATCATCGGGTATTTCTCCATATTCCAATGACCTAGTATATAACTTCTCCAGAGCAATTGAGATACTTTCTACCCCTTCTTTAAGTATCCTAGAATGAATATTTTCAGGGCCAGAGGCCTTGGTAGTATCTAACTCACCTATTAGTCCTTTTATCATCCTCCGATCCACACTAATGTTAGCAAACACCTCTTTCCCTGACCCATGAGTACTATACATAAGACTATTTAGTTTCTCCTTTGTAAATACTGATGCAAAATGACCATTTAGTACCTCAACTATTTCCTCATCAGTTTCTCTCACAACCCCTTCATATTTGATAGGTCCTATTTTAACTCTGCCAGACTTGTTATTAATTTTATAGTAACTAAAGAACTTTCTAGGATCTTTGTTACTATCCTGAGCTAATTTAATTTCTGACACCCTTTTGTTCTTCTTTATAATTTTATTTAACTCATTCCTAGCCATTCTATAATCACTTAAATTTTGAATATTATTTTGTACCTGTAATTTTTTGTATGCCCTTTCCTTCTCTGAAATTTTTCTAGCTATCTCCTGATTCCACCATAATGGTTTCCTACTTTTGTTCCTAATGGCCTTCATTGGAATACATTGTTCTTGGACTACATTTATTATATACTTGAAAGTATCCCACATCCCATAAGCATTTTTACCTCTGAATTCTACATCCCAGTCTACCAAATTTAGCAAGCTTCGAAGTTTTACATAATCTTCCTTATGAAAATTTGGAACTTTTTCAGCATTCTCGGTTACTTTACCCTTCTCAATTCCCAAGTTAAAACGAACTATCTGATGGTCACTATTTCCCAATGCTTCCCCAACAGTCAATTCTTGAACTAAATGATCACTGTTAGAAAGTACTAAATCTAATATATTGTCCCCCCTCGTTGGCTCATTAACAAATTGATTCAAAAAATTATCCTCAAAGCATTCTATGAACCTGCCACTTGTTCTATCCCTACCTATCATATTTTCCCAGTCCACAGAGTTTAAGTGAAGTCCCCAATAATAACTGCATCTGTTTCACATCCCTTACTTATTTCCCTTATCATTAGTTCATCCATATCATCAGTCTGCCCAGGTGGCCTGTAAAAAGCTCCCAAATGCACCATTCTATTTTTACTGAACCTAATATCTATCCAAAGTGACTCAACTCCATCCTGCTTTATTGAAGTATTTAAACTTGAAACAATGTTATTTTTTATATAGATAATTATTCCTCCACCAATCCTACCTGTCCTTTGACTAATGTACATATTATAGCCCTGTAAATCAAATTCACTTATAGTGTCACTAAATTCTATTTCATTAACCCATGATTCAGTAACGCATAATATATCTATATCCTCATTGCTAATATAACTAAATAGCTCATCCTTCTTGTTTCTAAGACTACGAGCATTTGTATAGAAACAATTTAACCCCCCTATCCCTGAAGCACCTCTTGAAACTTGAATGACCTCACCTCTATCGCCTTGGAACCTATTTCTGTTATCTGCCAAGTCCATTCTACTTTCAGTACTATAATGTCCTCTCATAATTCCCTGACCACTATTAGTATCTAGTTTCCCGCCCGCAAAGACCTAATAACACGATCATACTCCTCCCACAACACATCTACCCCCCTCCTACTCAAATGCAGTCCATCCATCGCATACATTTCTTTCATTCCAACAAACCTATCCCACACATCCACAAACATGACACCTTCCATCTCACACATCCTCCTCACATAATCATTCAGCCCAATTGCACGAGACATCCATTCTACCCCAACATCCATTCTTGGAAGCACACCTGTCACAACACCTTGCATTCTACTTTCTTTCACCTTTTCAATCAACCTCTTGTACCTCTCACGTAACTCACATGCACCCACTTTCTTCACATCATTCACTCCTACATGTGTAATCACAACCGCATCATAACATAACATAACATAACATAATTTAACGGATGACAAAAGCCACAAGGGCCTATCAAAGGTCTTCCGTATCCATCAAATCCCACCCATATAATGCATCCATAGGATTTTGTCAGATCATGCAGCTACAATATACAATTCAACAATCCACAAGAATGTCCAACCATGCATCTACAATATATAATTTAAAGCCTCCATAGGAGTCTGTCAAAAACAAAATCAAAATCCCCCAAAATATACAATAAAAAGAAACTGCATCCACAGGAATGAGTCAAGAAACATATCCACATACCAAAAAGTAAGAAATTAACCCTCCATCCCCATATAATCATCCAATCTGCGCTTGAAAACATTCAAGTTTGGGCTGTCTACAGTCTCAGGTGGCAAACTATTCCAATAATCCACCACTCTGTTAGTGAAAAAATATTTTCTAACATCCAGTCTGCACCTCTGTTTTTTAATCTTTAAGTGGTGGCCTCTAGTTCTATTACTACCTTCTAACTCAAATAACTTGCTGAAATCTAATTTATCCATCCCAGAAAAGATTTTAAAAAGCTCAATCATATCTCCCCTCACACACCTTCTTTCAAATGAAAACATATTTAATACCCTCAGTCTATCTTCATATTGAAGGTGCTTCAGGGATGGTATTATTTTTGTTGCCCTCCTTTGTACTGACTCTAATAAGTTTATATCATGTCTAAAATGTGGTGACCATGCCTGTATACAGTACTCTAAATGTGGCCTGACATAAGAGTTGTATAGTTTAAGGATGACCTCCTTACTCTTGTAGCTAACATTTCTTTTAATGTAACCTAGCACCCTATTTGCTCTATTTTTTGCCTCAATACACTGCTTTGAAAATTTCAGTGACCTATCTACTACCACTCCTAAGTCTTTCTCATCTCCAACTGAATTAAGCCAATATCCATCCATCTCATAGCTAAATTCCCTATTATCTCTCCCCATGTTAATAACTTTGCATTTATTAAGGTTAAAAGTCATCTGCCACTTCTGAGCCCAAGCTAACAGCTTATCTAAGTCACCCTGCACTTTAAAGCTACCCTCAACCTCTTTGACTACAGCTGCCAATTTAGTGTCATCAGCAAAAATTGACACTTTGCTATTTACACCTTGCCCAAGATCATTTACATAGATTATAAATAATAAAGGGCCTAAAACTGATCCCTGAGGTACGCCACTAATAACATTCCTCCACTCTGACCTCACTCCATTCAGTATAACTCTCTGTTTCCTATTTTTCAGCCATTCAGTTATCCAATTTAAAACGTTCCCACATATCCCATGCAGCTTTAATTTATGAACTAGTCTTCTATGTGGAACCTTATCAAAAGCTTTGCTGAAATCTAAGTAGATCACATCAACTTTCTCACCCCTATCTAATTCTTTAGTTACATAATCCATAAAATCCACGCATCCCTTGCACAGCCAGACACCAGCTCCTCATACCTATCAGACAGATCTCTCACTCCAGCACCCGGCAAACACACCCTCAAACGATTCAATCTACTTGCATTCAATTTCCTATCTAAATATCTAACTCGCGAATCACCCATCACAAGCACTTCAGTCAGACTCCTATTCCTAAGACCCACAGACCTAACTCCATCCCCACTCCTATTCTCATTCAAACTACCAGTCACTCTACCTCCACCCCGACCCCCATCAGTCATATCACTTCCAGTTACTTCCTCTCTTAGGGCACTGAATCTATTAGTCAAGCTAATAGGTTCTGTGTCCCTCTGACTCACACACCTATTCTTCCCCTGACTAACAACCTCAACAGAGGCAACCCTATTCTCACAAAGAACAGGAGAAGCCTCCCTAGCTTCACATTTCCTAACCACTCTCCACTGTCCCCCATCCTCACTAGGCCTATTTCTAACTAATCTAAGGGGGGCTAACTTCACTATCACCGGAACTATCATATCCTACCTCCTCCACCGGCCCTCTACCTTCACCTGAAACATCTAACTGGCCTACCTCACCGCCTAACCTATTCCCAGCTCTAGGCCTAACACTAAGTTCCCTCCTGAGCTCAGCAACTAACCCCTCCAGCCTACATATCCTGTCTAAATCTTGCCTTCTCATCCCCTCTAAATTTACAATGCATTCACGCAGCCCACATACAACACATGTATACCCCTCACCTAATACACCACAACCAATGCATACATTCCGACACTCATGCTCACTTTCATCCCCAAACTCCATCACTTATTCAAACAAAGAAAGAACTTAAGTAGTAATAAGAAAAAAAAGAAGAGCAACTTAGCTTTCGCTGATTGTGGTGAGAAAAAACAAAACAAAAAACAAACAAACTGTAGAAAAATCTGAAAAATAGATCAACAGACTGAGAGCTCTATGAAACACGTGCTACCTGTTCGAAGGTCAGTTGAAGACTGACCTTGCTGGTTTGTATGCTTTCAATACCATACTATCTTAAGGTATTTCCTCATTTTAATTGGATATAAAATGAAAAAGTGTATTTAACAAAAAAATAAGGAAGAGTCATCAAAAACGGAAGTTTACACAGATGTGAGTAATACATCAGCCTCTTTTATGGTTATGTGGTTGTGAGGCCTAGAATGGAGTCAAGTTACTCTTTCATAAATCTCAGTCTACAAACAAAGAAGGCCTGACCTAAGCCATTTATGTATTTTAATTAGATGCTTAATCACTAATATAAGAGTTTTAAATTTTGGGGGAGGACAAATTATCATAATTATCAGGGCTAATACGAGTATATACATGAAAGGTCACAAAAGGCCCCAGGGTGACTGATGAGTTAAGTAGTACTTTTGCTTTGTGTATTTAATAATACTATTTTGTTATTAATAATGATCCTAAAGTGCAAGAAAGATGTTGGAAGCTCTGATAAATTCAAGAAGTTTGTATGATGCCTACTTTAGATGAAAGGGGGATGTGATGAATTTGAGAAAAGGAAAAAGTATCTGATTATAAGCAAGCATGTTTGGCAAGAATATAATATTAATTTGTATGATATTAGGTAGTTAAGTTTCATCATTGGTGCATGATAGAGACTTAGTGAAGATGGAAAATGTATTGAATTTAGTGCTCAAAGACATGATGTAAAAGGTAAATATACATACACATTTATGAATGTTGAGAGGAAGTAGCTAGTATTGTATATGTTAAAAAAGCAAACTTTGTCCCTATATTCAAACCCTAAAAACCCCCCAAACCAAAAATTATCTTACCACTCTCTCCTATCCACAGTATTCAAAACATTAAAAAATCCATCACATTTTACATCCCATGGGCCGCTAGCCCAGACAAAACCACTCCAAAACAACCCAACTCACAAACCTAAGATTCTGAAAGCCAATTACTTGATGAGGCCCACTGAATTGATTACAAAAAAGAGAAAACAAATTTGTATTTTCCTTACTTACATTAACTTTTTTTAATTTTAGTGAGTCTCCTACCTCCTCACCAGCATCTATATCAGTAACTTCATTCTTTTCATAATCATCACTTGAAGAATTTGACAGATCTATATCTTCATCTCTTCATCTATCGAGAGACACTCTGAGTCACCATCCCAAAAAAATCTTGAATACTTTCATCTGTAAATCCATGCGAATACAAATGTGAAATATTGTAACACATAATATAAACTGTAGAGGTATGATATGAAAATGTAAAAATATCTATAATTATAAAATACAATAAATATTTATTTTAATAGTAAAATAAAAATGACATGAATGGAAACTTACAACAGCGAAACATCACCAATGATGACAGCTGTATACTGCTCCCTAATCTGGTGCTCACGGAACTTTATACTTCACGCAAACATAAGAAATTGAGTCAATTTGAGTTGTGAGACTATTGTCACCCGTACCAGTAAAAAGAAACATTTTTTCAGTAATGTTGACTTTTGCCGACCGTCGCATTGAATGTTTAACTTTATTTGGGTGGCAAAAGTCAATCATCGCAGCAAAAGGGTTAAAGTTACCAAAATGTGTCCTACATTTAGACTCACATCAATATAAATGTACTTTGACTTACATGACCAGTTAGCACAAAGATATCATTATACTTTAAAATATACTCAAATTGATCCACATACATACTTGAATATTATAAACTTAAGTCTACAACATACAACTTAATATTGACACATTGAAATATACATATAATAAGTGGGTTTAAAATAATACACACACTGTGGTTAGGTCATTAATGTAACAGACATACAGTATAACTCTAAATAACAATGACTGTACAAAAACTTTAATTAGGGTCACAAAGTTAATAAATGAAACTTCATGTATAAATTCATACTCCTACCTACAACATTAGTGTAAAATCTTAAATATAAACATACTCCTTACTAACAACCTTAATATAATTTCATGGATGACAAAAGCCACAAGGGCCTATCAAAGGTCATCTGCATCTGTCAAAACCCACCCACAAAATGCATCCATAGGAATGTGTCAAAAATAAAAGTATCATCATCAAGACATGTTAAAATCTAAATCAATCATAATATACACAAAAATCCAAAAAAAAATTCATCTACAGGAATGAGTCCAGAATACCCCCCCTCCTCCCAAGTTAACTCTCCCTCCCTATATAATCATGTAATATGCGTTTGAAAACATTCAAGTTTGGACCATCTACTGTCTCAGATTGAAAACTATTCCAGTTTGTTTCCTTCTTTATTTTACACTCACAGATTATCCACTTTGTATCACTTTTCACTATGTCCTTTTTCTTATACTTAACACACACTAAAGGCACTGGGTAAAGTTTCTTTATTTCTATGTCAACTTCACCATATGTAATTTCTGTAAAGAACAAAACCAAATTATTATTCTTTCCCTCTGACCCCTTTTCCAACTAAAGTATTTAAAATAGTTTGTGTATCTCTTTCTTCTGAAACAAACAATAATAAAAAAATCACAAAGGACTGACCTAGGGCATTTTTATATTTTAATTGGATGAAAAAAACATTAAAATAAGAGCAGGAAACCTAAGAATGAATGAACGAATTGTCATAAAAAAGATGAAACAAAACATTAAAATAAGAGCAGGAAACCTAAGAATGAATAAACAAATTGTCATAAAAATGCTAGAGATTATGAGTCTAAAGTCAAAAGGCATAAAACAACTGTCTGTTGCTGTCAAAAGAGATCAATTGAAACTGGATCAAGTTACTCGCATTCATAAATTTCTGTTAACCATCAAAGTAGGACTAACTTGAGGCATTTATGTATTTTAATTGCATAATCAATGACTAACATAGGTAGGAGTATGAAAGAAAAAAAATGGATGAATCATCATAAAAACAGGGTTGTTTTTAAGTATATAGTTAAAGGCCACAAAAGGCCCTCCAGCGATTATGTAGCACTGAGTCGACAGCTTCAAGAGGCGGATGACACATTAAGTGATATGCACACTGCCCTTGACAAGATAACTGACTCCAGAGCTCAAATAATTATCTTGATATAATCTTCTCTTCTCGGATATCTGAATATGAAAAACTCAGGCTTATCAATCAAAAGAAAAAAAATTAGAAAGCATACTTGTACATACCATGTGATTTTACAATATTAGAAATATACAAACACAAAATAATCTCAATTTCACTGGTTTTGGTGGGAAAGAATGGTACTGATTAACTGACAATCGGCTAATGTAGCCTATTTGCTCTCACTCTGACATCATACCATGTACCATTTTACAATATTGCTAATTACAGCACTTTTGTCCTCATATAATTTTTAGCAGTAAATTATATGTCCATAAATATCGCATTTAAATAATTCATAATTTTACTGAGGTGCACCCACATGATTATACAACTCCATGTAACCTACATAGCTGCCTTAAGTCTTTATATATGCTTACTCACTGCCAAAGACCTCTCTTCCTCCCCTTCACTCTTTCATAACAATGAATAATTAGCAGTCAACATTACATTCCAAAGAATACATACAGTACCTACTATGTAAACAAATCCATTGACATACCTCATTCAGGCCAGGTAAACAAAACTGGAGACAGGGACACCAACAGCGTGTGTCAGTTAAGTCATGCAGCCCTACTAGCCTAACCAGACTCAAAACACAGAATTATCATACTAGCCACAAAATTATGGGATTTCAACCAAAATTATCATATATAATCAATACTAAAGGCAATCATAGCATATGTTTTGATTTATATTTTTATATACTTTTTGAAGAAAAGTCAATTGCCACATAATGATTTTTTTTCTGTTGGTTAATATCTAGTTATTTTTATTTCCCTCAATAGATTTCACCCTAAAATCCTAAAGTTTCCCCCAGGTTGAGAAATACTGTTCTAAACCATAACTCCATCAAGTATCTTCCATAGGTTTTCTAAGGGGTTTAAATCAGGACTCTTTTACAGGCCAGTTCATCATGTCATTATTTTCAGCATCCAAAAATTACTTCACCTTTTTCTTACTGTGTGGCACAGAGCATTGTCTGCATGAAAGCATGCTCACATACTCGATGTTTGAAGAGGAGTGATCACATCTTCCTGAAACAGATTCTTGTATACTGCAATGTTTACTTTGCTGCATAAATGGACAGAGGAAGGCAGGCCTTTACTATTGATGGAACATGCTTCCTCCTTTTGTTTTTTTGCCTTTGGTTTTATTTTTTGTTTTTTGCTTCTGTTTTGCTTTTAATCTAGCCTAGCATTAGGCTGTAAGATAATTACAATGACCTATGCCCTTGTAGGCAGTTGCCAAAATGGGTACTAAAATAAAAATGCATAAATGGATCAATGGCTAGACTAGCAATTGAAAACATGCCACTTCTAAATTTAGCCATTTTTATTGTGCATGTAGGATTCAATTATTCGCCTGTATGATGCCTTAAATGCTGTTTCCTTTCTGATACAAACAAATCAAATTTGCTTTGGTCACTGAAAAATCCTTTCTACTTTTCAGCACTCCATAAAATGCGCAGAGGAGAAGGCCAAGCTAGCAGCTTTATTCTTTTTTACTTATGATTGGGGAGAGGGTTTAGCAGGGGAGCATTTTATGAGTCCCACCTCTCTTAAGCGATGTAAGAGTGTAGTGAGACACATTCAGTTTCATATTTTGGGCAACTTGACATGAAATTGTTGGGTGCTATCTCAAATCAGTCCTTCACTGGCATTCATTGCATTGTGTGATTTTCCCTAGGAGTGGCTTTTATAGGACAATCCAGTTTCTTTTACCTTCCAGCCACCAGTTTCCTTATGAAGATTTATTTTGTGTGAAATCACACTTTTTGTCCAATCGCATTGCCTTAAAATGTCAACCAGTGTCTTCCTTGACTCTTCCACTGGCCACCTGCTTTCTTAAGAATTTGTTGACCTTAACTCGCCTCACCATCCTGATGAGTAATACCATAACAAGCTGTTTACAATACATATGGGACAGTGCTGCTATATATAAATACAAATTTTTACAAGTAAACTGAAAGTTATGTTATTGTTCTCTAGTTTTGGATGAAGCCTTTCCTTAAATACACATTACTTTCCTAGTAACTTTTTATCTGCTGTTCTATGAAGTGAAACTTGGACACTATCAGTCAAAGAGATCCTATTAATTTCACGAGTTATGATTCATATTTGAATATTGGAATGAAAATTCTTTAATAAATCAAGAAAATGTAATTTTGCATTAGTTTTCTGATAAATAAAAAATAATTTATTTTTCCAAAATTACTTGAATAAAAAAATCTGATATTTACTTGATACCTTAAGAAACCTAAAATCAGTAATAAAATTTAGACAAAAAGGATCTGATATAAAAAAAATAGAATCTTATCCAATTAACTAGATAAAATTTACTTGTATTAATCAAACTTCATATTTTGAATTGGGTAAACCTGCATCATTTTTTGTTTTAACAAAATGGCAAGAGTTGTTTATTGGGCAGTGTGGTTAAGATGAGGAAATAAATATTTTACTCTAATCATTTTTTTAATAGAATGTTTTTGTATGATGATACAAGACTGATTTGTTGCATCATAACTTTGTTAGCATTAAGTTAGTCAATAATTTGAGTTCCATGAGCCTAATCCTTCCTTGTTGATTTAATTCAAATCTTCCATATTTTTCTCTGTTTTTGATTGATATTTCATGCAACATGACCCTTGTTAAACTTAGATTGATTATTGGAAATGCAGAGGAAATGAAACTCAATTAGAAATTTTAATAATCGAGGATTGATTTTCTTTGACACTAGTCAATGACTTTGATTTGTTATCATTGTAGTGAAAGAATAAGAATACCATCTATTCTGCACATTGTTAAACCAACTCTCTGTAAGGGGCGCAGCAATTTGCCTTCCTTGCCGCCGTGCTGATGGGACTCAGCGCCCCATCCGGTCCCAGCTTAGCCTCTTCTTTCAGACAGCCTGTGTTTCCCCCTACTTCCTCACTTCCCCTACAACCTCTCCCACAACTTTCTCTTGTTGACCTCTATTTTCACAGGGTAGATGCTGACCTTTTTTTCAAGCCAAAAGAAAAAAAAATGTAGAACCAACTAAAGGTGGCTGCATACATACAGGAAATGGGCGTAGATATTCGGATGGAAATCCTTTCTCCTGTGCAATAATTTACATGAATGCAGCCTATTCTATCTACTATTCTAAGTTTTATCCAGATCTCCATCCCACCCTCAAAGCCTAGTTAAGATAAAGATAGACATTGGCTATCTACTAAGACCCAACAAATAAAGATATTTTCTCCATTTGTCCATTTTTTCCCCATTTAATTCCTTTGTATACAAAAGAAAAGGACTTTCCCATGGCCATGACCTATATACATTCCTTTTGATTCAATATAATAATTACTAAAATGAATATTAATATTGTGCCAGTCATTCATATTTAATTTCTTCTAACCTTTCTTCTTATCCTGACCCTTCATGAGTTTTTCTAAATTGCCATTTTGTCATTCCAAGAATGGCACTGCTTATTTAATGTCTTGTATGTTTTGCTGTCAGTGTAAGTTTACTAGATGCATTTTGTTAATATAATCTATTGTTACAATCTTGTTTGATGAATAGAGATTTTAAGAATTATATGATTAAAATTGTTATCTTATTTACCTAAATTTAACTTTTATTGCCACATTTTTCTTTGACAAAGTTTCAGGTGATGGTTAAGCAATGCAAACAGAAAATATTCCTTTCAATTTGGAATTAAACCTGTGTTTATCATGAATTATACCAAAATACCTTTGGTAATGCTTCTCTTTCTAGAGTATAAATTGTTACTTTACAACTTTAAATATATTGATTATTCATGTTTTGGCAATAAATTTTTGTATTCAAATGTTTTAAATTTTCACAACCTGTATGGCAATGCCATATAATGAAAAAGGTATGAATTTGATCCATCTATGGGTCATTTGACACAGTCCCATGTTACCTCCCCCTTGTTTGAAGCCACTAGAGCACTTCTAGGTGCTGCATCTGTCTTCGCAGTGATGGTTTCACTTAATAATACATTTTTATTGCTGCAATATGATTAATGTAAATTGTTACTTCACAACTTTAAATAATTGAATATTCATGTTTTAGCAAAAAAAATTTGTAGCCCAATGTTTTGAATTTTTGCAACCTTTATGGCAATGCCATAAAATGAAAAAGGTATGAATTTTACCCATCTCTGGGTCATTTCACAGCCAAGCTGATTGCAATATACAGAGATGCAAAGAAATAAATAGACAGTTTTATGATAAAATGTTTTTATTCCGATTCTTTGCCATTATTAGGACTATTATTTGTCTCAATCTTTTCAGATTTTGATAGGTAACTATTAAATATGACTTAATAGTAAAATTCCATGGAAATGTTAGATTTTCAAAGGATGGATTGTTGGTCATCTGAGGGTGGATTATCCCAAAGACCAATTGCTAGGAATCCTGTGATACCCCTTCTATTAATAGAATTATATTTTAATTTAGGCAAAGGGTAAAACGTTACCCAAATCACAAACTCGTCATCCTAGGCCTTCTGAAAGTTGTCTTTGTGCTGTTTGAAAATCCATGGAGTACAACCATCAGTTAAAAGCTTCTGAAGTGGTTGAAAGATTCCAAGTCAGCCCAAGTACTGGAGGAAATTACCTGCATTCTTTTTAATATTATGGATGTGCAGCCAAGGGAAAGCTACTACTTTTAACTATGACCAATGTTAAGAAGAAGAATGAGTGGCAAGCCTTTGGAAATTTAACACGGCATAATTTTTTCTGATGAATCAAGATTTGCTCAATTTTCAGAATGGATTGGTATGGGTTTGGAGATTATCCCCTCAGACATGTCATAAACAGGATACAACCAACAGTAAGCAAAGAGCATCAAACTATTTTCCTGGCTGAGTCAGTCCCCTAGACATGGACTGAATAGAACATGTGTGGTGAATACTGGACAAGACTTTATGGAAAAGTCACTCAAAAAAGGAACATGGTCAGGATTGCTGAATATCATGTACCAAATATGCTCAGAAATACCTCAAGACGTAATCTCAGGCCTAAGTCCACAAAGTATTATTAATGTACTTTTATTATTCAAAAGAGGCTATACACTTACCTTGTCCAGTCCAATTTGGACTATGGTAGTGAGGTGTATTCCACAGCCTATCCCCCATCTCTTCTTATGCTAGATCCTATCTGCAAATTGGCCCACCATTTATCCAGTGGCACATTTTGTATTTCTATATCAAGCATTTATGTTGAGGGTGGCATTTTCACTACTCCATGACGCCGTAAGGGGCGCGGTGATTTGCCATCCTGGCCGCCGTGCTGACAGGATCCAGCACTCCGTCCGGCCCCAGCTTAGCCTCTCTTCTTTCCTTCAGATAGCCTGTATTTCTCCCCTACTTCGTCGCTTTTCATACAACCTCTCCCACAACTTTCAATGGTCAGCCTCTAATTTCACATGGTAGATCCTGACCTTCTTCTCAAGCCAACCATCCCGGATCGGGGGGGGAGGGGACAACATTCCCTAACCCCTGAGCTCCGGTTCGGAATGTTTTTTTTTTAAACAACCTTCTTAATCCCCACCCATACCTTCCTCACATCCCTTTTCCTTTCTTCTTCACACTCAGTTTTACACTGCGTCTAAGGTGGAGCTGCCATGCCGATGGACTGCCAGGCCACCAGGCAGGAGGGGTTGTCCCAAATGGCGGCGCCTGACTCTGCTGGAGCTGTAAGCACCTCTTGCAGTGCGGGCTACTGCAAGAGGTGGTGAGCGATTGCGTCCCATAAAACAAAGAGGGTCACCATGCCCAATGATGCAAAAACAAAACATCTTCCCTTAATTCCCTGCCCTCGGGCAGCTCCACCAAAAAAATGGAGGTCCCCCCCCCCTGTTCTTGCGCAGGGGACCCTCCATATTTCTCTAACCGGAAAGGGGGCTTACTCCTCTCCTTCGCCTACAGGTGCAGGGGACTCCCCCCTCAACCCCTTCTCTGGAGATGCTTTCGGGCACCTCCCTTTTTCCAGCGGCAGTCCCCTCATTTCTTTCCAAGGGGACTGCCAAGAAACCCAGCAGCTTCCCATCAAAGTGGCTCAGTAGGGCAAACCCCTTTATGGGGGAGAGGGAAGCCAGGCCCCTTTGGTCGCTTCTCTCAAAAGACCTGCTGGCAAGAATATTAAACCTTGCCGGGGTCAAGGCCTGGGCCTCCCCACACAAGACTGGCGACACTGCCAAGAGGACCTGCGATGTCCTGGGAGGGGATAGCCAACTGGAGGCCCCTCCTGTGATAGACATGGTCCTTGAGGAAACCCAGCCTCAGAGGGTAGGGCCTTCCATGGGGGGAATCCGGGCTCGGCGCCAAGCACCGAACCCGAATCCGCTCCTATGCAAGGTCCCCCTCAAACAGCCGAGGGCTCCGAGGCAGTAAAAGGAGGGGAGGGATCTCCTCCGACAGGTGCCCCTACGACTACCAGGACCTTCTCCATTTCAGAGAGGGACCTGGCTGAGGCCGGCCCATCTGGCATGGGGGCTTCTGCCGGCGGAGGTGAGAAGCGGGTTCATTCCCCGCCCTCGTCTCCTAAAAAGAAAAAGACTAAAAAACGAAGAAGACTCGGGGCTCCTCTCCATCCACGGGGGCTGCGGGGACGGATGGGTCTGCTACCACTTTGGTAGGCGACCAAGCCAAGATCGGCACATCCGGCCCCTCTACCCCCTCGTGTGCGGAGCCCCTGACTAAGACTAACACCAAGAATGCACAGGGTGGAGCCTCGATGACATCGGAGCCCCTGATTCAGAGGTTACCTGGCGTTTTCGAGCCCGCTGGCTTCAAACGCTTCCTCGTTATTCTCTCCACTGATAGCACCATGTTGTCCAAGGTCAACATGCTCCATCAGAGGAGAGGATTAGCTAGTGCAATTGGTAGAGAGCCGAAGGTAACCCGTTTCTCGGATGGGAGCCTTCTGGCCTTCTGTGCTCGCCTTTCGCAAGCCGGGGAGAGATCACTCTACTCCGACTGGTTTCCGCCCAATCTCTCTAACCTCTTGCGTGTGCAAGTTGATGGAGAAATTGGTAAATGTTAGATTAGCCTATTTCCTGGACAGCGGAGGCCATCTGTCTTCTGCACAGTGCGGCTTCCGTAAGTTCCACTCCACGTCGGATGCTCTACTCCGACTGGAAAATGCCGTCCCCGTAAGGGGCGCGGCGATTTGCCATCTTGGCCGCAGTGCTGACGGGACTCAGCACCCCGTCCGGCCCCAGCTTAGCCTCTCTTCCTTCCTTCAAAACACTTGTTTCCTCTCTTTTCACACAACCTCTCCCACAACTTTCTCTGGTCAGCCTCTAATTTCACAGGGTAGATGCTGACCTTCCTTTCAGCCAACCGTCCCGCATCGGGGCTGAGGGGGTGGGGGACAATGTTCCCTAACCCCTGAGCTCCGGTCTGGGGTGGCTGGTTTTTAACTACCTGCTTCATCCCTACCCATACCTTCCTCACATCCCTTTTCCTCTCCTCTTCACAATCTATTAATTTTTACGCCGTGTCTAAGGTGGAGCCGCCAGGCCGATGGAATGCCAGGCCACCAGGCAGGAGGGGTGGTCTTAAATGGCGGCGCCTGGCTCTGCCGGGCTTGTAAGCACATCTCGCAGTGCGGGCTACTGCGAGAGGTGTGCGCGATTGCATCCCGTGTTTAAAAAAGGGTCACCATGCCCAATGATGATAAAAGAACAAAACAAACCCAACCCTCAACTTCCCCTGTTCCATCGACAGAGCCACCCTCGGGCAGCTCCAGCAAAAAAATGGAGGTCCCCCCCCCTGTGCTTGCACAGGGGACCCTCCATATTTCTCTAACTGGAGAGGAGGCTTACTCCTCTCCTTCGCCTACGGGTGCCGGGGACTCCCCCTCACCCCCTTCTCTAGAGGTGCTTTCGGGCACCTCCCTTTTCCCAGCGGCAGTCCCCTCTTTTCTTTCCAAGGGGACTGCCAAGAAAGCCAGCAGGCAGCCCTTAGCCAGCCGCTCCCCATCAAAGCGGCTCGGTAGGGCAAACCCCCTTAGGGGGGAGAGGGAAGCCAGGCCCCTTCGGTCGCTTCCCTCAAAAGACCTGCTGGCAAGAATTTTAAACCTTGCTGGGGTCAAGGCCTGTGCCTCCCCACACAAGACTGGCGACACTGCCAAGGGGACCTGCGATGTCCTGGGAGGGGATGGCCAACTGGAGGCCCCTCCTGTGATAGACATGGTCCTTGAGGAGACCCAGACTCAGATGGTAGGGCCTTCCATGGGGGGGAATTCGGGCTCAGCGCTAAGCACCGAACCCGAATCCGACCCTATGCAAGGTCCTCCTCAAATGGCTGAGGGCTCCGAGGCAGTAAAAGGAGGGGAGGGATCTCCTCCGACAGGTGCCCCTACGACAACCAGGACCTTCTCCATTTCAGAGAGGGACCTGGCTGAGGCCAGTCCATCTGGCCTGGGGGCTTCTGCCGGCGGAGGTGAAAAGCGGGTTCATTCCCCGCCCTCCTCTCCAAAAAAGAAAAAGACAAAGAAGACGAAAAAGACTCGGGGCTCCTCTCCATCCGCGGGGGCTGCGGGGATGGATGGGTCTGCTGCCACTTTGGTAGGCGACCAAGCCAAGATCGGCACATCCGGCCCCTCTACCCCCTCGTTTGCGGAGCCCCTGACCAAGACTAACACCAAAAGTGCACAGGGCGGAGCCTCGATGACATCGGGGCCCTTCATGCAGAGGTTACCTGGCGTTTTCGAGCACGCTGGCTTCAAACGCTTCCTCGTTATTCGCTCCACTGATGGCACCATGTTGTCCAAGGGCAACATGATCCATCAGAGGAGAGGATTAGCTAGTGCAATTGGTAGAGAGCCAAAGGTGACCCGTTTCTCGGACGGCAGCCTTCTGGCGAATGCGGCCGAGGCGGCCAGGATAAGTCTCTTCGGACACTTCATGGCACCCCGGTGAGTGTGACGCCGCACTCTACCATGAACTTTGTAAAAGGAGTAGTTTATGCGAGGGAACTCGTTGACTACTCTATTGAGGACATCACCCTAGAGCTGGCCGACCATGGGGCGGTCAAGGTCGAACGTGTGATGAGAAAACAGGGAGGGGCTTCGAGACCCACCCCTACACTCTTCGTCACGTTCGACAGTGACAAGCTCCCTGAGTCGGTGCGTGCCGGTTGGTACCGCTACCGCGTGAAGGCATTCGTGCCACTGCCGCGGCGGTGCTATTACTGTCAACGCTTCGGCCATACGAATCGCTCATGTAGACGTGCAAAATCGGGGTCACCCGAAGTCTGTGTAAATTGCTCCAAGGTCGCACACGATAAGTCCAAATCGTGTGTGGCCAAGTGTGTCAATTGCGGAGAGCCGCACCCTGCTTCTTCGAAGCAATGTGGTGCATATCTCCTGGAGAAAGAAATCCTGGCCGTTCAGGCCCAGGATAGACTCTCATTCTGCGAGGCTAAGGACTTGGTCCTGGCGCGCCCAGCTCTGCCTGGGATGTCATATGCCTCAGTAGTTCGAAAGGCACCCTCTGCTCCTGGCCCATCCAGGCCAACGAGCACGGTTGTTTCCGCGCCCATTCGGAGCCCTTCTGCGGGCTCTACCCAACCCGGGCGCTCCCCTGGTAAAGCTGGCGGCAAAAAGGGTTCATACCCAGCCCCGGCTAAAACCAGGGCTCCTCCCTCTTCCCCCAGCGTGACCGTTTCCCGCAAGACGAAACGGCCACGCGCCTCCACCGAGTCGTTAGACTCACAGGAGGCAACACCCCTGAAGATGGTCGCTAGGCCATCTTTAGGGGTTCCTAAAGCTGACCCCCGAAAGGAGGACAGCAACAAAGGAGCTTCGGCTCCTTCGCCCACGCCCCGAGGTGGAGCGAGTGGCTCGGAGACGGTGGTTCCTCGAAAAGAGGGCCCCCCGCCTCCGAAACCGCAGCGCCCGCCTAAGGTTTCGAGGCGGAGGGAGGAAAAGACTCGCATGGCGAGCCCAACCTCCCCCAATAAGTCCTCGAAGGCGACAGCGCCTCCAGCGCTTTGTCCGGCCAACAGCGCCCGGGGTTCTGCCCCCGGGAAGCGTACGGCCATTCCCGTGAGGGTCTTCAATTCGAGGAGGGCCCCCGCGTCTCCTCCGAGCTAGGCCTGGAGGGCATATTCCTTCAATGGAATTGCTGTGGACTCCGGGCCAACTGGGAGGAGCTGCGGAGGCTCGTCTCGTCCCGTTCCCCGTTAGCTATTTTTTTGCAGGAGACCATGCTAGGCGCGTGCCCACTGCCTGCCCTCCCGGGGTATAAGGGTCTTGCAACCCCACCACCGCGGGACGGCCGGGCTGGGGGATGCGCGGTTTACACCCGGCATGATGTCTCCGTTCTTCCTTTCTCTTTAGATACCTCCTTACAGGCAGTGGCTGTGCAGCTGCACCTGGATAGGAGGTATACTATCATTTCTGCGTACATTCCACCATCAGCTGACTTCGACGCGGGGGACTTCCGCCGCGTCGTGGCACGGTTGCCGAGGCCCTATCTCTTGCTTGGAGATCTGAACGGCAGGCATCCTCTCTGGGGAGATTACACCATAAATCCCAGGGGACAAGTCCTTGCCGATCTGATCGAAGAGCTTGAGATGGGTGTCCTAAACGTGGATGAGTTTACGCATCACTGTCCGAGAACCGCTTCATTTTCTTGCCTTGACCTATCTTTGTGCTCTTCGGATGCACAGCTTGATTTTGATTGGGGGGTGGTCGATGAACTCCATGGTAGTGATCACTTTCCCATTCAAATATCATTTTCAGGGCAACTGCCGCCTGAGAGACCACCTCGGTGGTGCTTGGCACGGGCGCGGTGGCCTGCATTTCAGGAAATGACTGAATTCTCTATCTCAGTCGAGGAGTTTAGGTCGGTAGATGAGGCCGTTGAGTTCTTCTCCGGCAACCTTATCGCCGTGGGCCTGACTACTATTCCTAGGACGTCTGGCTGTTTTGCACGCCGACCACTCCCATGGTGGTCGGCCGAGTGTGAGACGGCCCTCAAACAGAAGCGTTATGCCTACATGCGCTATAAGCGCCGCCCGAACGATTTCACTGTCGCTGAATTTCGTCGGGCTAGGGCTAGGTTCCGGTATATTTCGAAGCACGCCCGCCGCTCTTCTTGGCGGGCATACGTGTCTTCACTTAACGGGAAGACCCCTTTAGCTGAGGTGTGGAAGCGAGTCAAAAGGATTCGGGGCAAGTTCTTGCAGGACCCCCCTCCCGTTCTCCAGGAGAATGGGAGCGCAATCTCGGACCCCGCGTCCGTGGCGGAATCCTTAGCGACCGCTTTCTCTGCATTCCCCCGTAAGGGGCGCGGCGATTTGCCATCCTGGCCGCCGTGCTGACGGGATCCAGCGCCCCGTCCGGCCCCAGCTTAGCCTCTCTTCCTTCCTTCAGATAGCCTGTATTCCTATCCTACCTCGTCGCTTTTCATACAACCTCTCCCACAACTTTCTCTGGTCAGCCTCTAATTTCACAGGGTAGAAGCTGACCTTCTTCTCAGCCAATCGTCCCGGATCGGGGCTGAGGGGGAAGGGGACAATGTCCCCTAACCCCTGAGCTCCGGTCTGGGGTGGTTGGCTTTTAACAACCTGCTTCATCCCCACCCATACCTTCCTCACATCCCTTTTCCTCTCTTCTTCAAAATCTATCCGTTTTACGCCGTGTTCAAGGTGGAGCCGCCATGCCGAAGGACTGCCAGGCCACCAGGCGGGAGGGGTGGTCCCAAATGGCGGCGCCTGGCTCTGCCGGGCCTGTAAGCACCTCTTGCAGTGCGGGCTACTGCAAGAGGTGGTGAGCGATTGCGTCCCGTAAAACAAAGAGGGTCACCATGCCCAATGATGAAACAAAAAAACATCTCCCCTTAATTCCCCCTATAACAACAACGGAGCCACCCTTGTGCAGCTCCAAAGAAAAGATGGAGGTCCCCCCCCCCTGTGCTTGCGCAGGGGACCCTCCATACCTCTTCAACCGGAGAGGAGGCTTACTCCTCTCCTTCGCCTACGGGTGCAGGGGACTCCCCCTCACCCCCTTCTCTGGAGGTGCTTTCGGGCACCTCCCTTTTCCCAGCAGCAGCCCCCTCTTTTCTTTCCAAGGGGACTGCCAAGAAAGCCAGCAGGCAGCCCTTAGCCAGCCGCTCCCCATCAAAGCGGCTCGGTAGGGCAAACCCCCTTAGGGGGGAGAGGCAAGCCAGGCCCCTTCGGTCGCTTCCCTCAAAAGACCTGCTGGCAAAAATATTAAACCTTGCCGGGGTCAAGGCCTGTGCCTCCCCACTAAAGACTTATGACGCTGCCAAGGGGACCTGCAATGTCCTGGGAGGGGATGGCCAATTGGAGGCCCCTCCTGTGATAGACATGGTCCTTGAGGAAAACCAGCCTCAGAAGGTAGGGCCTTCCATGGGGGGGAATCCGGGCTTGGCGCCAAGCACCGAACCCGAATCCGCCCCTATGCAAGGTCCTCATCAAACGGCTGTGGAGTCTCAGGCAGGACAAGGAGGGGAGGGATCTCCTCCGGATGAATCCCCTGCGCCCACCGGGACCTTCTCCATTTCAGAGAAGGACCTGGCTGAGGCCGGTCCATCTGGCCTGGGGGCTTCTACCGGCGGGGGTGAAAAGCGGGTTCATTCCCCGCCCTCCTCTCCTAAAAAGAAGAAAAAGACAAGAAAGACGAAAAAGACTCGGGGCTCCTCTCCATCCGCGGGGGCTGCGGGGACGGATGGGTCTGCTGCCACTTTGGTAGGCGACCAAGCCAAGATCGGCACATCCGGCCCCTCTACCCCCTCGTGTGCGGAGCCCCTGACTAAGACCAAGAGTGCACAGGGCGGAGCCTCGATGACATCGGGGCCCCTCATTCAGAGGTTACCTGGCGTTTTCGAGCCCGCTGGCTTCAAACGCTTCCTCGTTATTCGCTCCACTGATGGCACCATGTTGTCCAAGGGCAACATGATCCATCAGAGGAGAGGATTAGCTAGTGCAATTGGTAGAGAGCCGAAGGTAACCCGTTTCTCGGACGGGAGCCTTCTGACGAATGCGGCGAATCCCGCCGAGGCGGCCAAGATAAGTGCTCTTCGGACACTTCATGGCACCCCGGTGAGTGTGACGCCGCACTCTACCATGAACTTTGTAAAAGGAGTAGTTTATGCGAGGGAACTCGTTGACTACTCCATAGAAGACATCACCCTAGAGCTGGCCGACCATGGGGCGGTCAAGGTCGAACGTGTGATGAGAAAACAGGGAGGGGCCTCGAGACCCACCCCTACACTCTTCGTCACGTTCGACTGTGACAAGCTCCCTGAGTCGGTGCGTGCCGGTTGGTACCGCTACCGCGTGAAGGCATTCGTGCCACTGCCGCGGCGGTGCTATTACTGTCACCGCTTCGGCCACACGAATCGATCATGTAGACGTGCAAAATCGGGGTCACCCGAAGTCTGTGTAAATTGCTCCAAGGTCGCACACGATAAGTCCAAATCGTGTGTGGCCAAGTGTGTCAATTGCGGAGAGCCGCACCCTGCTTCTTCGAAGCAATGTGGTGCATATCTCCTTGAGAAAGAAATCCTGGCCATTCAGGCCCAGGATCGACTCTCATTCCGCGAGGCTAAGGACTTGGTCCTGGCGCGCCCGGCTCTGCCTGGGACGTCATATGCCTCAATAGTTAGAAAAGCACCCTCTGCTCCTGGCCCATCCAGGCCAACGAGCACGGTTGTTTCCGCGCCCATTCGGAGCCCTTCTGCGGGCTCTACTACACCCGGGCGCTCCCCTGGTAGAGCTGGCGGCAAAAAGGGTTCACACCCAGCCCCGGCTAATACCAGGGCTCCCCCCTCTTCCCCCAGCGTGACCGTTTCCCGTAAGGCGAAACGGCCACGCGCCTCCACAGAGTCGTTAGACTCACAGGAGGCAACACCCCTGAAGATGGTCGCTAGGCCATCTTCCGGGGTTCCTAAAGCTGTTCCCCGAAAGGAGGACAGCAACAAAGGAGCTTCGGCCCCTTCGCCCACGCCCCGAGGTGGAGCGAGTGGCTCGGAGACGGTGGTTCCTCGAAAAGAGGGCCCCCCGCCTCCCAAGCCGCAACGCCCGCCTAAGGTTTCGAGGCGGAGGGAGGAAAAGACTCGCATGGCGAGCCCAACCTCCCCCAATAAGTCCTCGAAGGCGACAGCGCCTTCAGCGCTTTGTCCGGCCAACAGCGCCTTCAGCGCTTTGTCCGGCCAACAGCGCCCGGGGTTCTGCCCCCGGGAAGCGTACGGCCATTCCCGTGAGGGTCTTCAATTCGAGGAGGGCCCCCGCGTCTCCTCCGAGCTAGGCCTGGAGGGCATATTCCTTTAATGGAATTGCCGTGGACTCCGGGCCAACTGGGAGGAGCTGCGGAGGCTCGTCTCGTCCCGTTCCCCGTTAGCTATTTTTTTGCAGGAGACCATGCTAGGCGCGTGCCCGCTGCCTGCCCTCCCGGGGTATAAGGGTCTTGCGACCCCACCACCGCGGGATGGCCGGGCTGGGGGATGCGCGGTTTACACCCGGCATGATGTCTCCGTTCTTCCTTTCTCTTTAGATACCTCCTTTCAGGCAGTGGCTGTGCAGCTGCACCTGGATAGGAGGTATACTATCATTTCTGCGTACATTCCACCGTCAGCTGACTTTGACGCGGGGGACTTCCGCCGCGTCGTGGCACGGTTGCCGAGGCCCTATCTCTTGCTTGGAGATCTGAACGGCAGGCATCCTCTCTGGGGAGATTACTCCATAAATCCCAGGGGACAAGTCCTTGCCGATCTGATCGAAGAGCTTGAGATGGGTGTCCTAAACGTGGATGAGTTTACGCATCACTGTCCGAGAACCGCTTCATTTTCTTGCCTTGACCTATCTTTGTGCTCTTCAGATGCACAGCCTGATTTTGATTGGGGGGTGGTCGATGACCTCCATGGTAGTGATCACTTTCCCATTCAAATATCCTTTTCAGGGCAACTGCCGCCTGAGAGACCACCTCGGTGGTGCTTGGCGCGGGCGCGGTGGCCTGCATTTCAGGAAATGACTGAATTCTCTATCTCAGTCGAGGAGTTTAGGTCGGTAGATGAGGCCGTTGAGTTCTTCTCCGGCAACCTCATCGCCGTAGGCCTGACTACTATTCCTAGGACGTCTGGCCGTTTTGCACGCCGACCACTCCCATGGTGGTCGGCCGAGTGTGAGACGGCCCTCAAACAGAAGCGTTATGCCTACATGCGCTATAAGCGCCGCCCGAACGATTTCACTGTCGCTGAATTTCGTCGGGCTAGGGCTAGGTTCCGGTATATTTCGAAGCACGCCCGCCGCTCTTCTTGGCGGGCATACGTGTCTTCACTTAACGGGAAGACCCCTTTAGCTGAGGTGTGGAAGCGAGTCAAAAGGATTCGGGGCAAGTTCTCGCAGGACCCCCCTCCCGTTCTCCAGGAGAATGGGACCGCAATCTCGGACCCCGCGTCCGTGGCGGAATCCTTAGCGACCGCTTTTTCCGCATTCTCTAGCCGTGATGCTGCTCCGCCAGCATTCAATGCACGTCGTGATGTCGCGGAAGGCCGCCGGCTGGACTTTACCTCCAGAGGCGGAGAACCCTTCAACGACAAGTTTACTGTGAGTGAGTTGCGTTCCGCTCTCGCTTCGTGCGCGGACACCGCCCATGGTCCGGACGATGTCCCGTACGCCATGCTTCGACACCTGGGTGAGCGAGGCATGGCCTTTCTGTTAGATTTGTTCAACAGGATCTGGGTGGAAGGTCTTCTCCCAGACTCCTGGCGAATCGCTACTGTGCTCGCCTTTCGCAAGCCGGGAAGAGATCACTCTACTCCGACCGGTTTCCGCCCAATCTCTCTAACCTCTTGCGTGTGCAAGTTGATGGAGAAATTGGTAAATGTTAGATTAGCCTATTTCCTGGACAGCGGAGGCCATCTGTCTTCTGCACAGTGCGGCTTCCGTAAGTTCCACTCCACGTCGGATGCTCTGCTCCGACTGGAAAGTGCCGTCTGCGAGGCTTTCCTTCGTAGACAGCACTACGCCACGGTGTTTTTTGATCTGGAGAAGGCCTATGATACCGCATGGCGATACGGTATCATGGAGACTCTCCACACGATGGGGGCGAGGGGACGCCTCCCAATTTTTATATCTGAATTTTTGCGAGATCGTCGATTCCGCGTACGGGTGGGGGGAGCCCTCTCCGGCCCAAAGGAGCAGGAAGAGGGTGTCCCGCAGGGAAGTGTCCTCAGTGTCACACTCTTTGCCCTGAGCATCAACGGCATCACCTCGGTGCTGCCGGAAGATGTTCTCGCTACGCTCTACGTGGACGACCTTTCGATCTCTTTTGGCGCGGCCCAGATGCCAACTCTGGAGCGTCGACTCCAACAGGCATTGAACCGCGTCTCTCACTATGCCGAAGCGCACAGGTTTCGGTTTTCTTTGGCCAAGACTAAGGTGGTGCACTTCTGCCGCCATCCACGGCTTCACCCCGACCCAGATTTGTTTCTTAATGGGGTGCGCCTGGATGTGGTTGAGTCGCACCGTTTCCTTGGTCTTGTATTCGACCGACGCCTCACCTGGGAGGCTCATATTCGCAGCCTTAGGGTCTCTTGTACCCGCGCCATGGACATTCTCCGTTCCGTGACGTTCAGCGCTTGGGGCGCTGATAGGGCTACCGCCTTACTTTTTTATCGATCCTTTGTTCGCTCGAAGCTCGACTACGGTGCGAGTTTTATGCATCCGCAGCCGAGCGTTTATTGCGGAAGGTGGATTCGATCCACCACACCGGCCTTCGCCTTGCGACCGGTGCCTTCCGCACTTCCCCCATTGAGAGCCTGTTGGTCGATGCTGGGGAGATGCCACTCGCTCTGCGCCGCGTGCAGTGCATCACTCGCCTGTACGCGCGAGCCCGGCGCCTCCCTCAGTCGCCAACAGCTCTCACTGCATCCGCAGCTGATCTCGATGGTGCCTATGCCGCCGAGAGACGCCAGTCATACCCTAAGCCCTTTGGGTTTAGGGCCAGGAAACTCCTTCGAGAAGTAGATATAGCTCTCGGGCCGGTGGCGCCCCTGGTTCTGCCCAGGACGCCACCCTGGAGGGTACCACATTTGGCTATTTGTCGCCACGCCTCTGCTCCCAAAGCTTGTACTGCGCCGGGAGTATTGCGTTCGACCTTTTTGGAGCACACATCGTGTCACGCTGGTACCGTGCCAGTGTATACGGATGGCTCCAAGTCCCAAGAGGGGGTCGGCTTCCACGCCGTATCCCCTCTGTTTAAAGTCAGCGGGGCTCTACCAGGCGCTGCGTCTGTCTTCACGGCCGAGCTGGTGGCAATACACCACTCGGTACGGGAGATTACGCGACGTGCCCGGTTCGGAGACCGGATTGTGATCTATAGCGACTCACAAAGCGCCCTGAGTGCTCTCGGGCATTGGAATCTCCGCATCCCCTGGTTCGCGATATCCGTGACGCCACGGTTTTGGCGAGCCGGGCAGATGTCGAGATTATCTTCTGCTGGGTTCCTGGACATGTAGGAATTGCGGGGAATGAGGGCGCCAAAGAGTCCGCGAGGACTCTGCGACCGGACCAGCGTTTCGCTCTTCCTCACACCGACTACATGGCAGGAATACGGGCAGCTCTTCGGACTGCTTGGCAAAGAAGATGGGAGACGGTCGAAGGGAACTTAAAGTTGCGTGCCATTGCGCCGCGACTGTTCCCATGGACCTATCCCCCAATGCCGCGGCGGCTTCAGGTTGCTTTCTGTCGTCTCCGAATCGGACACACTCGTGTGACGCATCGCTATCTGATGGAGCGCTCGCCTGCGCCCTATTGCAACGACTGCGTCGTCCCCCAGACTGTTCGGCACATTCTTGTCGAATGTCCCAGTCTGGGTGATCTTCGCGCACGACACCTGTCCCGGTACCGGGATGGGCGGGGTCGCTACCGCCTGTCCCTTGTTCTCGGGATGAGTGCGTGCACTTAGACTGGTGGACTTATTGACTTTTTGGGGGAGGCCGGCCTTCTCCCTTTTATTTAACGCGATTTAATTGTTGTTGTTGTTTTTGTAATTGTTTTGTTATTGCTTTGTTATTGTTATTGTTATTCCTTTTTATTGTTTTCTGTTTAATTTTTTAAAGTAGCCTAAATTAGGCTGTTTGTTTACGGCAACTTATGCCTTAGTCGGCAGTCGCCAGATAGCCCCTTAATTAAAAAAAAAAAAAAAAAAAATCCTGTGAGGGTCTTCAATTCGAGGAGGGCCCCCGCGTCTCCTCCGAGCTAGGCCTGGAGGGCATATTCCTTCAATGGAATTGCCGTGGACTCCGGGCCAACTGGGTGGAGCTGCGGAGGCTCGTCTCGTCCCGTTCCCCGTTAGCTATTTTTTGCAGGAGACCATTCTAGGCGCGTGCCCGCTGCCTGCCCTCCCGGGGTATAAGGGTCTTGCGACCCCACCACCGCGGGATGGCCGGGCTGGAGGATGCGCGGTTTACACCCGGCATGATGTCTCCGTTCTTCCTTTCTCTTTAGATACCTCCTTTCAGGCAGTGGCTGTGCAGCTGCACCTGGATAGGAGGTATACTATCATTTCTGCGTACATTCCACCGTCAGCTGACTTCGACGCGGGGGACTTCCGCCGCGTCGTGGCACGGTTGCCGAGGCCCTATCTCTTGCTTGGAGATCTGAACGGCAGGCATCCTCTCTGGGGAGATTACTCCATAAATCCCAGGGGACAAGTCCTTGCCGATCTGATCGAAGAGCTTGAGATGGGTGTCCTAAACGTGGATGAGTTTACGCATCACTGTCCGAGAACCGCTTCATTTTCTTGCCTTGACCTATCTTTGTGCTCTTCGGATGCACAGCCTGATTTTGATTGGGGGGTGGTCGATGACCTCCATGGTAGTGATCACTTTCCCATTCAAATATCATTTTCAGGGCAACTGCCGCCTGAAAGACCACCTCGGTGGTGCTTGGCGCGGGCGCGGTGGCCTGCATTTCAGGAAATGACTGAATTCTCTATCTCAGTCGAGGAGTTTAGGTCGGTAGATGAGGCCGTTGAGTTCTTCTCCGGCAACCTCATCGCCGTAGGCCTGACTACTATTCCTAGGACGTCTGGCCGTTTTGCACGCCGACCACTCCCATGGTGGTCGGCCGAGTGTGAGACGGCCCTCAAACAGAAGCGTTATGCCTACATGCGCTATAAGCGCCGCCCGAACGATTTCACTGTCGCTGAATTTCGTCGGGCTAGGGCTAGGTTCCGGTATATTTCGAAGCACGCCCGCCGCTCTTCTTGGCGGGCATACGTGTCTTCACTTAATGGGAAGACCCCTTTAGCTGAGGTGTGGAAGCGAGTCAAAAGGATTCGGGGCAAGTTCTCGCAGGACCCCCCTCCCGTTCTCCAGGAGAATGGGACCGCAATCTCGGACCCCGCGTCCGTGGCGGAATCCTTAGCGACCGCTTTTTCCGCATTCTCTAGCCGTGATGCTGCTCCGCCAGCATTCAATGCACGTCGTGATGTCGCGGAAGGCCGCCGGCTGGACTTTACCTACAGAGGCGGAGAACCCTTCAACGACAAGTTTACTGTGAGTGAGTTGCGTTCCGCTCTCGCTTCGTGCGCGGACACCGCCCATGGTCCGGACGATGTCCCGTACGCCATGCTTCGACACCTGGGTGAGCGAGGCATGGCCTTTCTGTTAGATCTGTTCAACAGGATCTGGGTGGAAGGTCTTCTCCCAGACTCCTGGCGAATCGCTACTGTGCTCGCCTTTCGCAAGCCGGGGAGAGATCACTCTACTCCGACCGGTTTCCGCCCAATCTCTCTAACCTCTTGCGTGTGCAAGTTGATGGAGAAATTGGTAAATGTTAGATTAGCCTATTTCCTGGACAGCGGAGGCCATCTGTCTTCTGCACAGTGCGGCTTCCGTAAGTTTCACTCCACGTCGGATGCTCTGCTCCGACTGGAAAATGCCGTCTGCGAGGCTTTCCTTCGTAGACAGCACTACGCCACGGTGTTTTTTGATCTGGAGAAGGCCTATGATACCGCATGGCGATTCGGTATCATGGAGACTCTCCACACGATGGGGGCGAGGGGACGCCTCCCAATGTTTATATCTGAATTTTTGCGAGATCGTCGATTCCGCGTACGGGTGGGGGGAGCCCTCTCTGCCCCAAAGGAGCAGGAAGAGGGTGTCCCGCAGGGAAGTGTCCTCAGTGTCACACTCTTTGCCCTGAGCATCAACGGCATCACCTCGGTGCTGCCAGAAGATGTTCTCGCTACGCTCTACGTGGACGACCTTTCGATCTCTTTTGGCGCGGCCCAGATGCCAACTCTGGAGCGTCGACTCCAACAGGCATTGAACCGCGTCTCTCGCTATGCCGAAGCGCACAGGTTTCGGTTTTCTTTGGCCAAGAGTAAGGTGGTGCACTTCTGCCGCCATCCACGGCTTCACCCTGACCCAGATTTGTTTCTTAATGGGGAACGCCTGGATGTGGTTGAGTCGCACCGTTTCCTTGGTCTTGTATTCGACCGACGCCTCACCTGGGAGGCTCATATTCGCAGCCTTAGGGTCTCTTGTACCCGCGCCATGGACATTCTCCGTTCCGTGACGTTCAGCGCTTGGGGCGCTGATAGGGCTACCGCCTTACTTTTTTATCGATCCTTTGTTCGCTCGAAGCTCGACTACGGATGCGAGTTTTATGCATCCGCAGCCGAGCGTTTATTGCGGAAGGTGGATTCAATCCACCACACCGGCCTTCGCCTTGCGACCGGTGCCTTCCGCACTTCCCCCATTGAGAGCCTGTTGGTCGATGCTGGGGAGATGCCACTCGCTCTGCGCCGCGTGCAGTGCATCACTCGCCTGTACGCGCGAGCCCGGCGCCTCCCTCAGTCGCCAACAGCTCTCACTGCATCCGCAGCTGATCTCGATGGTGCCTATGCCGCCGAGAGACGCCAGTCATACCCTAAGCCCTTTGGGTTTAGGGCCAGGAAACTCCTTCGAGAGGTAGATATAGCTCTCGGGCCGGTGGCGCCCCTGGTTCTGCCCAGGACGCCACCCTGGAGGGTACCACATTTGGCTATTTGTCGCCACGCCTCTGCTCCCAAAGCTTGTACTGCGCCGGGAGTATTGCGTTCGACCTTTTTGGAGCACACATCGTGTCACGCTGGTACCGTGCCAGTGTATACGGATGGCTCCAAGTCCCAAGAGGGGGTTCGGCTTCCACGCCGTATCCCCTCTGTTTGAAGTCAGCGGGGCTCTACCAGGCGCTGCGTCTGTCTTCACGGCCGAGCTGGTGGCAATACACCACTCGGTACGGGAGATTACGCGACGTGCCCGGTTCGGAGACCGGATTGTGACCTATAGCGACTCACAAAGCGCCCTGAGTGCTCTCGGGGCATTGGAATCTCCGCATCCCCTGGTTCGCGATATCCGTGACGCCACGGTTTTGGCGAGCCGGGCAGATGTCGAGATTATCTTCTGCTGGGTTCCTGGACATGTAGGAATTGCGGGGAATGAGGGCGCCAAAGAGTCCGCGAGGACTCTGCGACCGGACCAGCGTTTCGCTCTTCCTCAGACCGACTACATGGCAGGAATACGGGCAGCTCTTCGGACTGTTTGGCAAAGAAGATGGGAGACGGTCGAGGGGAACTTAAAGTTGCGTGCCATTGCGCCTCGACTGTTCCCATGGACCTATCCCCCAATGCCGCGGCGGCTTCAGGTTGCTTTCTGTCGTCTCCGAATCGGACACACTCGTGTGATGCATCGCTATCTGATGGAGCGCTCGCCTGCGCCCTGTTGCAACGACTGCGTCGTCCCCCAGACTGTTCGGCACATTCTTGTCGAATGTCCCAGTCTGGGTGATCTTCGCGCACGATACCTGTCCCAGTACCGGGATGGGCGGGGTCGCTACCGCCTGTCCCTTGTGCTCGGGACAGATTCGTGCACACTGACTTGTGGACTTATTGACTTTTGGGGGGAGGCCGGCCTTCTCCCTATTATTTAAGCAAGGTTTGTTTGTTTTGTTTTTTGTTGTTGTTTTTTGTTGTTTTTTTGCATTTTTTGTTTTTTGTTTGTTTTTTTTTTCTTTAGTTGCACGCTCCTGCGCCGGGGGGACCTCTCCCCGACGCACCAGCTTGCTTCCTTTCCCCCTTTTGGGGTGTTGTTGTTTTTTTTTTCTCTCTTTAATTTCATTTTAAAGTAGCCTAGAACTAGGCCAGTTTTAATACGGCGACTAATGCCCAAGTAGGCAGTCGCCAGATGAGCTCTTAAAAAAAAAAAAAAAAAAAAACCACCCGGCATGATGTCTCCGTTCTTCCTTTCTCTTTAGATACCTCCTCTCAGGCAGTGGCTGTGCACTTGCACCTGGATAGGAGGTATACTATCATTTCTCCGTACATTCCACCGTCAGCTGACTTCGACGCGGGGGACTTCCGCCGCGTCGTTGCACGTTTGCTGAGGCCCTATCTCTTGCTTGGAGATCTGAACGGCAGGCATCCTCTCTGGGGAGATTACTCCATAAATCCCAGGGGACAAGTCCTTGCCGATCTGATCGAAGAGCTTGAGATGGGTTTCCTAAACCTGGATGAGTTTACGCATCACTGTCCGAGAACCGCTTCATTTTCTTGCCTTGACCTGTCTTTGTGCTCTTCGGATGCACAGCCTGATTTTGATTGGGGGGTGGTCGATGACCTCCATGGTAGTGATCACTTTCCCATTCAAATATCATTTTCAGGGCAACTGCCGCCTGAAAGACCACCTCGGTGGTGCTTGGCGCGGGCGCGGTGGCCTGCATTTCAGGAAATGACTGAATTCTCTATCTCAGTCGAGGAGTTTAGGTCGGTAGATGAGGCCGTTGAGTTCTTCTCCGGCAACCTCATCGCCGTGGGCCTGACTACTATTCCTAGGACGTCTGGCCGTTTTGCACGCCGACCACTCCCATGGTGGTCGGCCGAGTGTGAGACGGCCCTCAAACAGAAGCGTTATGCCTACATGCGCTATAATGGCCGCCCGAACGATTTTACTGTCGCTGAATTTCGTCGGGCTAGGGCTAGGTTCCGGTATATTTCGAAGCACGCCCGCCGCTCTTCTTGGCGGGCATACGTGTCTTCACTTAACGGGAAGACCCCTTTAGCTGAGGTGTGGAAGCGAGTCAAAAGGATTCGGGGCAAGTTCTCGCAGGACCCCCCTCCCGTTCTCCAGGAGAATGGGACCGCAATCTCGGACCCCGCGTCCGTGGCGGAATCCTTAGCGACCGCTTTATCCGCATTCTCTAACCGTGATGCTGCTCCGCCAGCATTCAATGCACGTCGTGATGTCGCGGAAGGCCGCCGGCTGGACTTTACCACTAGAGGCGGAGAACCCTTCAACGACAAGTTTACCGTGAGTGAGTTGCGTTCCGCTCTCGCTTCGTGCGCGGACACCGCCTATGGTCCGGACGGCTTCGGCCATACGAATCGCTCATGTAGACGTGCAAAGTCGGGGTCACCCGAAGTCTGTGTAAATTGCTCCAAGGTCGCACACGAAAAGTCCAAATCGTGTGTGGCCAAGTGTGTCAATTGCGGAGAGCCGCACCCTGCTTCTTCGAAGCAATGTGGTGCATATCTCCTTGAGAAAGAAATCCTGGCCGTTCAGGCCCAGGATCGACTCTCATTCCGCGAGGCAAAGGACTTGGTCCTGGCGCGCCCGGCTCTGCCTGGGACGTCATATGCCTCAATAGTTAGGAAGGCACCCTCTGCTCCCGGCCCATCCAGGCCAACGAGCACGGTTGTTTCCGCGCCCATTCGGAGCCCTTCTGCGGGCTCTACCCAACCCGGGCGCTCCCCTGGTAAAGCTGGTGGCAAAAAGGGCTCATACCCTGCCCCGGCTAAAACCAGGGCTCCCCCCTCTTCCCCCAGCGTGACCGTTTCCCGTAAGGCGAAACGGCCACGCGCCTCCACCGAGTCGTTAGACTCACAGGAGGCAACACCCCTGAAGATGGTCGCTAGGCCATCTTCCGGGGTTCCTAAAGCTGTCCCCCGAAAGGAGGACAGCAACAAAGGAGCTTCGGCTCCTTCGCCCACGTCCCGAGGTGGAGCGAGTGGCTCGGAGACGGTGGTTCCTCGAAAAGAGGGCCCCCCGCCTCCGAAGCCGCAACGCCCGCCTAAGGTTTCGAGGCGGAGGGAGGAAAAGACTCGCATGGCGAGCCCAATCTCCCCCAATAAGTCCTCGAAGGCGACAGCGCCTTCAGCGCTTTGTCCGGCCAACAGCGCCCGGGGTTCTGCCCCCGGGAAGCGTACGGCCATTCCCGTGAGGGTCTTCAATTCGAGGAGGGCCCCCGCGTCTCCTCCGAGCTAGGCCTGGAGGGCATATTCCTTCAATGGAATTGCCGTGGACTCCGGGCCAACTGGGAGGAGCTGCGGAGGCTCGTCTCGTCCCGTTCCCCGTTAGCTATTTTTTTGCAGGAGACCATGCTAGGTGCGTGCCCCCTCCCTGCCCTCCCGGGGTATAAGGGTCTTGCGACCCCACCACCTCGGGATGGCCGGGCTGGGGGATGCGCGGTTTACACCCGGCATGATGTCTCCGTTCTTCCTTTCTCTTTAGATACCTCCTTTCAGGCAGTGGCTGTGCAGCTGCACCTGGATAGGAGGTATACTATCATTTCTGCGTACATTCCACCGTCAGCTGACTTCGACGCGGGGGACTTCCGTCGCGTCGTTGCACGGTTGCCGAGGCCCTATCTCTTGCTTGGAGATCTGAACGGCAGGCATCCTCTCTGGGGAGATTACTCCATAAATCCCAGGGGACAAGTCCTTGCCGATCTGATCGAAGAGCTTGAGATGGGTGTCCTAAACGTGGATGAGTTTACGCATCACTGTCCGAGAACCGCTTCATTTTCTTGCCTTGACCTATCTTTGTGCTCTTCGGATGCACAGCCTGATTTTGATTGGGGGGTGGTCGATGACCTCCATGGTAGTGATCACTTTCCCATTCAATTATCATTTTCAGGGCAACTGCCGCCTGAGAGACCACCTCGGTGGTGCTTGGCGCGGGCGCGGTGGCCTGCATTTCAGGAAATGACTGAATTCTCTATCTCAGTCGAGGAGTTTAGGTCGGTAGATGATGCCGTTGAGTTCTTCTCCGGCAACCTTATCGCCGTGGGCCTGACTACTATTCCTAGGACGTCTGGCCGTTTTGCACGCCGACCACTCCCATGGTGGTCGGCCGAGTGTGAGACGGCCCTCAAACAGAAGCGTTATGCCTACATGCGCTATAAGCGCCGCCCGAACGATTTCACTGTCGCTGAATTTCGTCGGGCTAGGGCTAGGTTCCGGTATATTTCGAAGCACGCCCGCCGCTCTTCTTGGCGGGCATACGTGTCTTCACTTAACGGGAAGACCCCTTTAGCTGAGGTGTGGAAGCGAGTCAAAAGGATTCGGGGCAAGTTCTCGCAGGACCCCCCTCCCGTTCTCCAGGAGAATGGGACCGCAATCTCGGACCCCGCGTCCGTGGCGGAATCTTTAGCGACCGCTTTTTCCGCATTCTCTAGCCGTGATGCTGCTCCGCCAGCATTCAATGCACGTCGTGATGTCGCGGAAGGCCGCCGGCTGGACTTTACCTCCAGAGGCGGAGAACCCTTCAACGACAAGTTTACTGTGAGTGAGTTGCGTTCCGCTCTCGCTTCGTGCGCGGACACCGCCCATTGTCCGGACGATGTCCCGTACGCCATGCTTCGACACCTGGGTGAGCGAGGCATGGCCTTTCTGTTAGATTTGTTCAACAGGATCTGGGTGGAAGGTCTTCTCCCAGACTCCTGGTGAATCGCTACTGTGCTCGCCTTTCGCAAGCCGGGGAGAGATCACTCTACTCCGACCGGTTTCCGCCCAATCTCTCTAACCTCTTGCGTGTGCAAGTTGATGGAGAAATTGGTAAATGTTAGATTAGCCTATTTCCTGGACGGCGGAGGCCATCTGTCTTCCGCACAGTGCGGCTTCCGTAAGTTCCACTTCTCGTCGGATGCTCTGCTCCGACTGGAAAATGCCGTCTGCGAGGCTTTCCTTCGTAGACAGCACTACGCCACGGTGTTTTTCGATCTGGAGAAAGCCTATGATACCGCATGGCGATACGGTATCATGGAGACTCTCCACACGATGGGGGCGAGGGGACGCCTCCCAATGTTTATATCTGAATTTTTGCGAGATCGTCGATTCCGCGTACGGGTGGGGGGAGCCCTCTCCGGCCCAAAGGAGCAGGAAGAGGGTGTCCCGCAGGGAAGTGTCCTCAGTGTCACACTCTTTGCCCTGAGCATCAACGGCATCACCTCGGTGCTGCCGGAAGATGTTCTCGCTACGCTCTACGTGGACGACCTTTCGATCTCTTTTGGCGCGGCCCAGATGCCAACTCTGGAGCGCCGACTCCAACAGGCATTGAACCGCGTCTCTTGCTATGCCAAAGCGCACAGGTTTCGGTTTTCTTTGGCCAAGACTAAGGTGGTGCACTTCTGCCGCCATCCACGGCTTCACCCCGACCCAGATTTGTTTCTTAATGGGGTGCGCCTGGATGTGGTTGAGTCGCACCGTTTCCTTGGTCTTGTATTCGACCGACGCCTCACCTGGGAGGCTCACATTCGCAGCCTTAGGGTCTCTTGTACCCGCGCCATGGACATTCTCCGTTCCGTGACGTTCAGCGCTTGGGGCGCTGATAGGGCTACCGCCTTACTTTTTTATCGATCCTTTGTTCGCTCGAAGCTCGACTACGGATGCGAGTTTTATGCATCCGCAGCCGAGCGTTTATTGCGGAAGGTGGATTCGATCCACCACACCGGCCTTCGCCTTGCGACCGGTGCCTTCCGCACTTCCCCCATTGAGAGCCTGTTGGTCGATGCTGGGGAGATGCCACTCGCTCTGCGCCGCGTGCAGTGCATCACTCGCCTGTACGCGCGAGCCCGGCGCCTCCCCCAGTCGCCAACAGCTCTCACTGCATCCGCAGCTGATCTCGATGGTGCCTATGCCGCAGAGAGACGCCAGTCATACCCTAAGCCCTTTGGGTTTAGGGCCAGGAAACTCCTTCGAGAGGTAGATATAGCTCTCGGGCCGGTGGCGCCCCTGGTTCTGCCCAGGACGCCACCCTGGAGGGTACCACATTTGGCTATTTGTCGCCACGCCTCTGCTCCCAAAGCTTGTACTGCGCCGGGAGTATTGCGTTCGATCTTTTTGGAGCACACATCGTGTCACGCTGGTACCGTGCCAGTGTATACGGATGGCTCCAAGTCCCAAGAGGGGGTCGGCTTCCACGCCGTATCCCCTCTGTTTGAAGTCAGCGGGGCTCTACCAGGCGCTGCGTCTGTCTTCACGGCCGAGCTGGTGGCAATACACCACTCGGTACGGGAGATTACGCGACGTGCCCGGTTCGGAGACCGGATTGTGATTTATAGCGACTCACAAAGCGCCCTGAGTGCTCTCGGGGCATTGGAATCTCCGCATCCCCTGGTTCGCGAAATCCGTGACGCCACGGTTTTGGCGAGCCGGGCAGATGTCGAGATTATCTTCTGCTGGGTTCCTGGACATGTAGGAATTGCGGGGAATGAGCGCGCCGATGAGGGCGCCAAAGAGTCCGCGAGGACTCTGCGACCGGACCAGCGTTTCGCTCTTCCTCACACCGACTACATGGCAGGAATACGGGCATCTCTTCGGACTGCTTGGCAAAGAAGATGGGAGACGGTCGAGGGGAACTTAAAGTTGCGTGCCATTGCTCCGCGACTGTTCCCATGGACCTATCCCCCAATGCCGCGGCGGCTTCAGGTTGCTTTCTGTCGTCTTCGAATCGGACACACTCGTGTGACGCATCGTTACTTGGTGGAGCGCTCGCATGTGCCCTATTGCAACGACTGCGTCGTCCCCCAGACTGTTCGGCATATTCTTGTCGAATGTCCCAGTCTGGGTGATCTTCGCGCACGATACCTGTCTCGGTACCGGGATGGGCGGGGTCGCTACCGCCTGTCCCTTGTACTCGGGACGAGTGCGTGCACCATGACTGGTGGACTTATTGACTTTTTGGGGGAGGCCGGCCTTCTCCCCTTTATTTAAGGTTCCTTTTTTTGTTATTGTTTTGTTTTAGATTGCACTCTCCTGCACCGGGGTGAGGGGGACCTCCCCCCGCTGCCGGAGATTGCTTCGATTGTTAAGTTTTTCAAATTTATATTGATTGTTAAGTTTTCATATTTTAACTTTAAAGTAGCCTAATTCTAGGCTGTCGTGTTTTTCGGCGACTTATGCCCAAGTGGGTAGTTGCCAGATGGGCTCTATAAAAAAAAAAAAAAAAAAAAAAAAAAAAAATGGCCCAAAGGAGCAGGAAGAGGGTGTCCCGCAGGGAAGTGTCCTTAGTGTCACACTCTTTGCCCTGAGCATCAACGGCATTACCTCGGTGCTGACGGAAGATGTTCTCGCTACGCTCTACGTGGACGACCTTTCGATCTCTTTTGGCGCGGCCCAGATGCCAACTCTGGAGCGTCGACTCCAACAGGCATTGAACCGCGTCTCTCGCTATGCCGAAGCGCACAGGTTTCGGTTTTCTTTGGCCAAGAGTAAGGTGGTGCACTTCTGCCGCCATCCACGGCTTCACCCCGACCCAGATTTGTTTCTTAATGGGGTGCGCCTGGATGTGGTTGAGTCGCACCGTTTCCTTGGTCTTGTATTCGACCGACGCCTCACCTGGGAGGCTCATATTCGCAGCCTTAGGGTCTCTTGTACCCGCGCCATGGACATTCTCCGTTCCGTGACGTTCAGCGCTTGGGGCGCTGATAGGGCTACCGCCTTACTTTTTTATCGATCCTTTGTTCGCTCGAAGCTCGACTACGGATGCGAGTTTTATGCATCCGCAGCCGAGCGTTTATTGCGGAAGGTGGATTCAATCCACCACACCGGACTTCGCCTTGCGACCGGTGCCTTCCGCACTTTCCCCATTGAGAGCCTGTTGGTCGATGCTGGGGAGATGCCACTCGCTCTGCGCCGCGTGCAGTGCATCACTCGCCTGTACGCGCGAGCCCGGCGCCTCCCTCAGTCGCCAACAGCTCTCACTGCATCCGCAGCTGATCTCGATGGTGCCTATGCCGCCGAGAGACGCCAGTCATACCCTAAGCCCTTTGGGTTTAGGGCCAGGAAACTCCTTCGAGAGGTAGATATAGCTCTCGGGCCGGTGGCGCCCCCGGTTCTGCCCAGGACGCCACCCTGGAGGGTACCACATTTGGCTATTTGTCGCCACGCCTCTGCTCCCAAAGCTTGTACTGCGCCGGGAGTATTGCGTTCGACCTTTTTGGAGCACACATCGTGTCACGCTGGTACCGTGCCAGTGTATACGGATGGCTCCAAGTCCCAAGAGGGGGTCGGCTTCCACGCCGTATCCCCTCTGTTTGAAGTCAGCGGGGCTCTACCAGGCGCTGCGTCTGTCTTCACGGCCGAGGTGGTGGCAATGCACCACTCGGTACGGGAGATTACGCGACGTGCCCGGTTCGGAGACCGGATTGTGATCTATAGCGACTCACAAAGCGCCCTGAGTGCTCTCGGGGCATTGGAATCTCCGCATCCCCTGGTTCGCGATATCCGTGACGCCACGGTTTTGGCGAGCCGGGCAGATGTCGAGATTATCTTCTGCTGGGTTCCTGGACATGTAGGAATTGCGGGGAATGAGGGTGCCAAAGAGTCCGCGAGGACTCTGCGAACGGACCAGCGTTTCGCTCTTCCTCACACCGACTACATGGCAGGAATACGGGCAGCTCTTCGGACTGCTTGGCAAAGAAGATGGGAGACGGTCGAAGGGAACTTAAAGTTGCGTGCCATTGCGCCGCGACTGTTCCCATGGACCTATCCCCCAATGCCGCGGCGGCTTCAGGTTGCTTTCTGTCGTCTCCGAATCGGACACACTCGTGTGACGCATCGCTATCTGATGGAGCGCTCGCCTGCGCCCTATTGCAACGACTGCGTCGTCCCCCAGAATGTTCGGCACATTCTTGTCGAATGTTCCAGTCTGGGTGATCTTCGCGCACGATACCTGTCCCAGTCCTGGGATGGGCGGGGTCGCTACCGCCTGTCCCTTGTGCTTGGGACAGATTCGTGCACACTGACTTGTTGACTTCTTGGGGGAAGCCGGCCTTCTCCCTATTATTTAAGCAAGGTTTGTTTGTTTGTTTTTTGTTGTTTTTTTGCATTTGTTTTGTTTTTTGTTTGTTTTTTTCTTTAGTTGCACGCTCCTGCGCCGGGGGGACCTCTCCCCGACGCACCAGCTTGCTTCCTTTCCCCCTTTTGGGGTGTTGTTGTTTTTTTTTCTCTCTCTTTAATTTCATTTTAAAGTAGCCTAGAACTAGGCCAGTTTTAATACGGCGACTAATGCCCAAGTAGGCAGTCGCCAGATGAGCTCTTAAAAAAAAAAAAAATAAATTCTCCGTTCCGTGACGTTCAGCGCTTGGGGCGCTGATAGGGCTACTGCCTTACTTTTTTATCGATCCTTTGTTCGCTCGAAGCTCGACTACGGTTGCGAGTTTTATGCATCCGCAGCCGAGCGTTTATTGCGGAAGGTGGACTCGATCCACCACACCGGCCTTCGCCTTGCGACCGGTGCCTTCCGCACTTCCCCCATTGAGAGCCTGTTGGTCGATGCTCGGGAGATGCCACTCGCTCTGCGCCGCGTGCAGTGCATCACTCGCCTGTACGCGCGAGCCCAGCGCCTCCCTCAGTCGCCAACAGCTCTCACTGCATCCGCAGCTGATCTCGATGGTGCCTATGCCGCCGAGAGACGCCAGTCATACCCTAAGCCCTTTGGGTTTAGGGCCTAGGGCCAGGAAACTCCTTCGAGAGGAAGATATAGCTCTCGGGCCGGTGGCGCCCCTGGTTCTGCCCAGGACGCCACCCTGGAGGGTACCACATTTGGCTATTTGTCGCCACGCCTCTGCTCCCAAAGCTTGTACTGCGCCGGGAGTATTGCGTTCGACCTTTTTGCAGCACACATCGTGTTACGCTGGTACCGTGCCAGTGTATACGGATGGCTCTAAGTCCCAAGAGGGGGTCGGCTTCCATGCCGTATCCCCTCTGTTTGAAGAGTGCGGGGCTCTACCAGGCGCTGCGTCTGTCTTCACGGCCGAGCTGGTGGCAATACACCACTCGGTACGGGAGATTACGCGACGTGCCCGGTTCGGAGACCGGATTGTGATCTATAGCGACTCACAAAGCGCCCTGAGTGCTCTCGGGGCATTGGAATCTTCGCATCCCCTGGTTCGCGAAATCCGTGACGCCACGGTTTTGGCGAGCCGGGCAGATGTCGCTATTATCTTCTGCTGGGTTCCTGGACATGTAGGAATTGCGGGGAATGAGCGCGCCAAAGAGTCCGCGAGGATTCTGCGACCGGACCAGCGTTTCGCTCTTCCTCACACTGACTACATGGCAGGAATACGGGCAGCTCTTCGGACTGCTTGGCAAAGAAGATGGGAGACGGTCGAAGGGAACTTAAAGTTGCGTGCCATTGCGCTGTGACTGTTCCCATGGACCTATCCCCCAATGCCGCGGCGGCTTCAGGTTGCTTTCTGTCGTCTCCGAATCGGGCACACTCGTGTGACGCATCGCTATTTGATGGAGCGCTCGCCTGCGCCCTATTGCGACGACTGCGTCGTCCCCCAGACTGTTCGGCACATTCTTGTCGAATGTCCCAGTCTGGGTGATCTTCGCGCACGACACCTGTCCCGGTACCGGGATGGGCCGGGTCGCTACCGCCTGCCCCTTGTACTCGGGACGAGTGCGTGTACTCTGACTGGTGGACTTGTTGACTTTTGGGGGGAGGCCGGCCCCTTTCATTTAACCCGGTTTAATTGTTGTTATTGTTTTTGTTATTGCTTTGTTGTTGTTATTTCTTTTTATTGTTCCCTGTTTAATTTTTTTAAGTAGCCTAGAACTAGGCCGTTTGTTTACGGCGACTTATGCCTAAGTCGGCAGTCGCCAGATAGCCCCTTAAATAAAAAAAAAAAAATTGTTTGTAGGTTGCACTCTCCTGCACCGGGGTGATGGGGACCTCCCTCCGCTGCCGGAGATTGCTTCGATTGTTAAGTTTTTCCAATTTATATCATTGTTAAGTTTTCATATTTTTACCTTAAAGTAGCCTAGTTCTAGGCTGTCGTGTTTTTCGGCGACTTATGCCCAAGTGGGTAGTTGCCAGATGGGCTCCATAAAATTAAAAAAAAAAAAAATCCTGGCTGCCGTGCTGACGGGACTCAGCGCCCCGTCCGGTCCCAGCTTGGCATTCTTTTTCTCCTTCTGCTAACCCCTACTTCGTCTTCTGTACGAATTCTCTTTCACCCTGCACCCCGTAAGGGCTGCATATCGTGAGATCTGACCACTTCTACAAAGACCGTGAAACATTCGAGCATCCGAAATGAGCCAACTGGAGTGATGATGGTGGTCTTTGGAACATCATTGGTCAGAACCGATATCTATTTCAAAGCTCAAAATAGATCAAAATGAGAAAAAAAGGAAGAGATACGAAGTCAAATCGGACTGTTGCAGTATGGAGTAACTGTATGGGAAAGTGCGGGCCTTCAAAGCACTGTAATCGCCTACACCCATGAACTTACCAGGTGCATGCTTCGGCCCTATGTATGCTGAGTGGAGAATCACAATGGGAAGTCGACGGACAGGCAATGATAGCATCTACTCAAACTCATTTATTGACGAAAAATCTTATGTGATTAAACGTCTAGGGGTGGCGAAAATGGGTCCTTCCATTTCTATCCTGCGAATCACACTGTGTTTAATAGGCCTTTCCTTGACGGGGACAACAAGAAGAAAATCGCAGAAGCTGTTGAAAGTGTCACTTGACCGAAGGCAGACAGAAAAGAATTTTGAGCATGGAAAAAAGGAACCATATACAATGACAAAGGTGGTGCAGTCGACAAGATTTCGATTCTGAAGTTACAAAGTGCTCAAAGACAGAAAAAAATAAAGGTAGAAAATAAGACAGGTTAGCTCTGCAATAGCAAAAAGTCTAGCGAAAAATACGACCGAGGCTAAGAGAAACCTGAAGGCTACTCTTTCTTTAGTTCCTAATGTCGGAGGAATTCGCCATACAAAGAACTAAATGAGAAGCTGGAACATAATTGAACTAGGTACCACTATCAACTAGTAATACAAGAACTGAAAGCGAGTCAAAGATTCTGAAAGCAGGAAAAACTTTAAGAGGAGAAGATATCGCAGAGGCGGTTGACATTGAAAGCTCTCGCCTGATTAGCTTAAACGGTTATCCTGACCAGAGATTGAGATGAAATTAAGAATGAGACGAAGATTGTATCGATTTCGATGAAAAGGGTGAAGGGCCAAAGTGAAAATAAAGACATGGTTGTTTACAGTTTACACTTTATACAAGGACTACTTTCCTTAGACGCTATACGCATATGTGTTTCTATAAAAAAATGAAAGAAAATATAGAACTATCCAATAAATAATGATGAATATCGTGTGAGCCATGTGGATCTAAAAGTTAGACATCGATGAAATGAATAAAACCTAATTCAAATGTAATTTACTATAGAAACAAGAATATTACAGTTTTATAGTATCATCAAATTCCATGATGATTGAAAACGAGAACTTGATAAAACCAAAAATCAGGATAATGGATTTTTTCGATAATTCTAAATGGCAAGCCTTGGGATTGATTGGAATGGTCAGACTCAAAATAACTTTCAACAAGGTTTCTCACTGACTCACAGAGGATCTTCTGGAAGAAGCAATTATGCCTGTGGCTTCAGGGTTTTGAAATCAGAGTTATCCTTCTCTTAAGTGGACTGTCTCGTGGCTATGAGCTCCATTTACCCGTCCCGACCATGATGCCCATTCATGTTAATAGTGTCAGCTTTTAAAAAGAATCTGGACGGAGATTCAAACTGCCCACCCAACGATTGCCCGGGCAAGCGCGCTAACAACTATACTAGACGAGAGGCTAGTTAAATATTCATTTAATTAAATAATTATCAATGCAGAGACTATGTCGAACTTTTTCTGATTAAATTTCATAATCAAATATTTTATTTCCTTCCGGGAATTTCAGTTTCACATTCAATCACACAACACTCTATACCGATTTATTCTTACGGCACGAGGGAAACGCAAACAAACTAAAACGAAGGTATAAATGATGTCATGGGATTGCTAACACTTTAAATTGAGTTAACACACACAATAAACAGAGAAAACAAAACAAAATGAGTTAAAATAATAAATGTAACACCCACATTCCGTGAGTTTATCCGCGTTCAGAAGACTCCATGGTAACAATGTTGCTATGGAAACGATATGTTTATTCTATGCGTTATCTTTTTTATGTGGAAGGACCTCAGCGAATATATAAATATGTATTATCATAAGTGTTTTTAATTGTTGTTTTAAGGCCCATTAACACTTAAAAAGTTTTCTCATTTTGATATCATGTTTCGTATACTATTAAACGTCCGGCTGCTAACCACACTTAATCCTCCCTAAAACTATTTGTTAGGAAGGCAATTTGGTAAACATGTAGACGAGCGCCTCGGCCGGAAAAAATTATTTTGTGTAAATATTATCGTTCACCCGTTTCTGAATATTCATGCGCATTTGAATCGTCTGACGTCATACCTCACTCCCAACCCCTATTATAATTCGCAAAACGATTAAAGGCGCTGACATGATGTAGTTAAAGCATTTACCTATGTAAACGTCAGAACATTATAAAAATTAGGATTATATTCTGGGGGGGGGTGCCCCCCAGACCCCCCCAATTTAATGAAACAGGATCATCGTAGTGCGGTCCACGCATCGTGTTTATCTCCCCCACAAGCCAGCTCCTATAAATGTCCTCTAAAAATGTGAAACATTTTGGAACATGGACGAAATAGTACATCTTATTGGCCGGGCCGCTCATCTACATATTTACCTAAAAAATAATTTTACTTACATTAGTCAGGCGGATAGAGATGCAAAATAGCGGCATGGACTAAAGTCAATTGCGACCTCCATACAGAAACTAAATAATTTTTGGGGGGAAATATATCAACCTCATAGAAAATTCTCTCCAACATATTTTAATGTACGATAGCATTGTATATCCTGGGGCTTATCACAATGATCACAGGGAATTGAAAATTGAATGACTTCGTGGTCACTTAAAAATTGTATTAATTTTTTGCAGTTGGTAACTAATGTGGAAAATATGAAAGAATGCACAGTTTACATAATGAGGCTTAGATAAAAACTTGACTCACCTCCTTTTTTTGCATTTGAAAGATAGGGTAAGAAGGGAAGAAGTAATGAAGAGTGTGGAGGGCAAAAGAAATAGAAAAGGAAGGAAGTAGTAGAATTGAATGATGCCTGATGATCAGTCCTTTTTCGTTGTTGGATAATGGTGTCCCATTACAGGATATTTTTTATTTCCTTTGTATTAGTTGTGGGTATCCTACTACAGGATCTTTTTCTAATTTTGTTTGTCCCACTACAGGCTCTTGGGATTTATTTGTTTTCTTATTTTCTTTTTCATTGTTCAAGTTATTTGTATTTTAGTACAGGTGCAGTCATTCTGGTGTTGGGAAGGTAGTTTTTAAATCTACTTCTTTCTGCTTCTGGCTCGAGGGCATCCAGTGTGTCCTTGGGGAGAACTCACTCAAGTCTTGCCCAGATATCTCATCCTCATTTGTGTAGGAAGACGTTGTTTGGATCTATGCTGACCTCTTCATGGAGGCTCCTTGAGGTTTGGAACTCTTGCCATTTAGTGATGGTGATGAACCGGAATCCTCGATTTTGCACCCGCTGAAGCTTTGACCTGTTGCTTGATAAGGCTGTGTTGAGCAGTATAGCAGGATACACCAATTTAGACCTAACTAAGCGGGTGTAATTTCTTATTTGCTTGGTTAAGGTTTCTAAATCATTATATTTTCTCCAGTTCTTCTGTGTTTGCCAGTCCAATCCTTGTGCCAATTTGTCCATACTGGCAAGCTTGAAGCTGAGCATGGACACACATGGTGAGTATTCAATGTCACTTTCATCTAAAGAGTGATGGTCCAATGTCTCCTGATTGCTATTGTCTTGAATTTTTCAATGTTGGTCTAGATTTTCCAGTGTCTTTCAAAGCTGGAGATCCTTTTGGCTTCTGCACCCATGGCTCTGGCCATCATCCTTGCAGATTTTGTGCTTCAAACCACAATTTGGGTGACATCATCCGCAAACTGGATTTTGAGTATTCCATCAATAGGTTTAGTGACATCCCTCATGAAGATGGTGAAGAGAGTGGGGCTGAGGCATCCTCCTTGCGGTACACCTGACAGGAGTTTGAAAGCCTTCCCGGTGTGCTCCTTGAAAGCAATGACAGCTTGCCTGCCTCTTAAGTAGTTGCAGAGGCTTTTTCCAAAATCGGGTGTGAGTCGCAGTCCTGAGATTTTGCATTTCAAGTCATTTATCCAGTCTTTAGCAAAGGCTTTCTTTACATCTCTACAGACAAGCTTCAACGCCATGTTGAAGCTTGTGTGGGCTATGGCTGTCTTTGTGCTGTAGTGCTTTCTAAATCTGTCTTATTCCTTGTTTAGCAGAGTGGTCTGACAGGTGTGTTGTTAACCTGCTGCTAAGGATCTTCTTGAACACCTTCCCAATGGTTTATACCAATGAGATAGGAGGGCCTAAAGTTCATGACCTGGTTTGCTGGTTTCCCAGCCTTAGAGATGATCATCTTCGAAGTCTTCAGGCTGTCTGGCAAATATCCCATTGCTAGGGATGCATTGAACAGGTTCATCAGTCTAGTCCAAAGTCTTTTAGGGGCCTGATGTTAATTTGGCTGAGGCCTGGGGCTTTGGACCGGAATGATGAGATAGCTTCCCAAAATTCTGCCCTGGTGATGACGTTTCTGTCTTATGAATTATTGTGAAGATGAGTGAGGTTTGTGGTTCCACAAGGAATGAACCTGCCTTCCCTCCTCTCCATATATTCAAACCCTGGGTCTAAGTTCTCCTTTTCATCGGAGATTTTGAAGATATTCTTTCAGACTTTGCGAAAAAAATCTTTCCTTTTTACAGGGTTCCATTGTAGGAAATTGGGGTAGGGCCATGTGTTCCCATAGTCCCTTTGTGTCTGCTGATGGTTGACCAGAAAGACTTTGGGTTCCTGTCAATTGTCTATTCTTTTGATTAAATGGTTCTGTTTCTCCCTCAGTTCGTGAGACAGTGCAGTGTTAACACATTGAGTCCCATGGCTAGCACTGTGCATGCCAGCTAAATTTCCTGGAGGGCCATACTTATATTTTACTGAGCGCCGTGTCACTCATATCTGATAGCCATCCTATGAGATTTTCAATACAATTAGGAATGTGTGGCCCCGCAGCAAACATTTGGTACAAAAACCATGCTTCAAAACTGAACAGTTTGAAAGTTATGTCTAAAAATAATTACTAGGATAAGTTGGATTTATTTTGACGAGAATGAAACTAAAAAGATCCTCAATATCATCTGGATTCATAAGGCTTCCAATTTCATGTTCTTGTAGAGATTTACTTTTGTTATTCTGGTATTTTTATTATAAAAAGTATAATCTAGAAAATCTAAACAAACTAAATGCAGTGACACTTTTGAAAGTATACTAATGATATATCAAATAAGCTGAAAAGAAGGGAAATAAATGCAATTATACAGAATAATTTGGTGGCATGCATATATAAGTGACACTGTGACATACTGGCATACATATATGTGTGCCAATATCCCATTATTACATGTAAAATGTGCATTGGCATACATACATGTATGCCAGTGGGTGTGTGCGTTACTTACCTACTTACTTACATAACCAAGTAACTTAACCTAATATCATAGAATAATTAGTAATGCACTACTTCTAAATACATTTTGCAGCAAAGTATATGTAAAAAAAAAATATGCCCCCCGGGTAAGTGACACCAATTTACCCCCTGGCACTAAATGTGTTAAGCTTCCTCCTGAGTTGCTGAACAAGCTGAAAGTCCATGGACCTTGTTTAGCCCATGTTGAGGATGCAAGTATAAATCTCATTAAAGCGCTTTAGTAGCACCACTCTCTCTTGTGTAGGGGTTGTAGGCAGTATCATTTTGCGTGGCATTTTTGGGATTGCAATAGCGTCTACATTTGAAATGCAGCTGTTGATATTAGTCAATTTGTCATCAAGATCTTGTTCAGATGTGCCACTCAGATCAGGGAAATCCAACAGGAACACTCTTCTGTATACATCACAGTCAGCCTTAGAGAAGTCTTTCCTGGGTGCAACTGGAGCCAGGATATGAGAAGCTGCTACTGTGATCAATATAGGAAGGTGATCGATGGGCATCAATGGCCCCAGCTGGACTAGTTGGTTGAATGGAAAGTTGGTATTTGTGGGATCTAGATCAGGCTTGGTGGCTGACCCTGGGTATAGAAATGTAGGGAAGTCCGGCCTGATGCATTCTACTATGTCCTTTCTCAGCAAGAGGTCAAGGTTTTTTCTTCTAGCATCTGCTCTCATGTAGCCAGCTATCCTATTCCTTGCATTCAGGTCCCTAGTAAATAGCACTGGATGCTCTTTCTTGAATAGGATGTAAAAGTCATGAATGGTCAGATAATGATGGCAGGGAGGTTGGTATCCCACACCTATTTTGATGTCCCCTAGAGAGCACCTCAGGACTACCAACAGGAATGATTCTTGCATTGTATTCTCTGGTTTGAACTGCAGATCCTTCTTGATCGCTATTATAGTCCCATCAAATCTCTCTCCTGTAATGTTCTTTTGAAAAACATTGTACCCCAAAATTCTCTGTCTGTCATCATTCCTGATGTCAGTTTCCGACAGCAGCAGAATGTCTGGATCTCTCTTTGTACTCCAGTTCCCTGTAGCTGTACACAGTTTATGCTTATTTATCTTCTAACCCTGCATGTTGTGTGCTAGAATAGTAATTCTATTTCTAGCAACCATTTTATTTCTTCACTTGGCTTGTGGGCTTCTGGTAGTGTGGGGAGGGTGTATTGCCTACCAGAGCAAAGCTTTTTTAGAGCTTCATTTTGTTCTCGATCCAAGCAGCCTTGACTGATGCTTCGTTGTTTAAGTTTGAGTCGTATCACCATTTAAAATGGCCTCTTTGTACTCCTGTAGCCACATCCTCTATAGAGAAATCCTTTTTCTGCATGGTGTGAGAGTAACGCGATGGTAAGGTTGATCTCTCTACCATCAAGCTTGTACTTGTTTGGTGCAGCTGGTTGGGTGGGTACACTTGGGCTGACCTCCCATCATTTCCTGGTGTCTTCTTTGGCTGTCAAATCTTCAGTTTTGGTCAAGGAGGGCACGATCTCCTCGGGTTCTGCAGTTTCTAGGTGGGCTTGTTCCACTGCTTGTGGAACTGGTAGGGTAGGCTCTGCTACTTTGCCAAGAGAACCTTGGCTGACTGCAGGTTGCCTGAGAACTTTATGGGTTCCAGTCCGTTGCAGCCAGCATCTTGCTCATCTCAATGTTGAATGTCCCTGAGCATGACAGGTTCATTATGTTTTGTGTGGTGTTGAGTCTGTGAGCTGTATTATGATCTGCTGCTGGATGGGTTGTGGAGCAGGTTTTTGTGTTGGGGTTGACTTGGCAGCTGATGCATAGCTGGTGCGTGGTTTGTTCACTGCTACCCTTTTCTTGTTTAGTAGGTCTTTTCTTACTGGACACTGCATGTTTAGGATCTGTTGTGGCCCAGCGAGGTTAATCCACAGTTTTGTTGCATTTATGCAGTGCATTCGGAGCATATCTTCTGCTCATCCTTTCTTGGGCAGGTGCTGATCGGGTGATCTTCCACTTGGCAGCATTTGAAACAGGTTAGTAGCTGAAAGACTCTCCCTGCTGATCTGTTCTGGGAAGATTCTCATGAAGAAGAGCTTCAGCCCTGCTTCCTTTGCTTTTGCAGGCATTTCCACTCCCTCAAACGCAACTTTGAATACATGTGAGGCTGCGGAACTTGACCACTTTGTGCACCTTTGCCCACTGCTGGTTTTTGTTTTTCAAATTCTTGTCTTATGTCCTCGGCTGATTTTTTTCCAATCCACAGGTCTACTCACTTGCATATTATGGCCTTCCTTGCATTAATAGCTGGTGAAGGCTTGGGCTTGAGTCCTATTTTTCCCAGCTCCTTGATTCCAGCAGTCAAAGTAAGTTTTATCAGATACACCTAGGTATGGCAGATTGCAGTATATCCTTGGGTGACTTCGATTGGCCATTTGAGACATATCCAGTTTACTGAACATTGTCTCAAACACAGCCACCTTAGATGGGATCTCCGTACCATTAGTCTCAGTGGGACCTGTAGGTCCAATGACTCCCCTGTGCCATTCATGGCTGGGTCATTTGTTCATCGGTTGGGACTTAGTCCCAGATCTTTCCTTCCCCACAGGAGGAATCTCCATTCAGATCGACAACTTTTTGATCATGTCTTGAGGGGTAGGGCTGACTGAGACCTCAGTGCCCGAATGCAGCTTCTCTCCTAACCCTGGTAGAAACAGGAGAGATCTCTAATCATTCCATGTGGGTGTGGTAATGCTTGATCTAAGAACAGCAGAAACAGGAGGTATCTCCTTTCACTCTGCCACGGGTTGTTGGTAGAAGCAGCCCCAAAGCCTTCCCGGTTTCCTTCAGCAGCTAATGGAAAAGAATAGAGCTTGATTTTTGCTGTTGGATCAGAACCGTGGGGGAGGGGGGAGGCTCCTGTTGAATGACCTTTGATGGAGGTATGGCTGGGAAATCCTGTGGTGGCTTTACTGGGTGTCTTGGGGAGCAGTGAACTCACAGATGAGATGGGTCTTTTGGGGAGGCTCTTACATCTGAAGACAAATACACTTACTGGTCTTGTAGAGGACACTTAGGTATAGCTAACTTGAAAGATGTTATTTGAAGCGAGATCTGGTTCTATCTGCCTGACTTGTTTAACTTGTGGCTAGTCTCCCTCTTATGTATTCTACTAAAACCGACTACAAGCTTGAGTCTCTGCTCAAGATTTGTATCATGGCTAATGGATGACAAAAACTAGTTCCCCCAAATATCTAATTATTTATTTTGAAATGTATGGTAATCCATAAAAAAAATGCAGAAATAAACAATGATAAATCTTTAAAAAAATGTTAGAAAAACATGGGTAAAAGAATAAATATAAAGAAATTAAGTAAACCTTAAAATGGTTCTGTCCGGAATAAATAATCATTTCAGTAAAAAAAAGGCAAAAATTATAGAATAAAAAAAAAATTGAGTGTAAGACTATGTAGGAAAAAAGAGATAAAGACAGTATAAAAAAAAACTATACAAAATACATCATTCATTGATGATGTCATTGAATTCACACCAATAGATTATAAACTTAAGTCTTAAAAAAAAATAGTCCTTAAAAAGAAAAACCTGATTGCACAAAGAATGATGGGGAAAAGTTTTTACAAAAATGAAATAGGAAAAATAAAAAACAAACCATAAACTGCTATGCAAAAAACAACAAATCAAATTGAACTACATTTCCCTGTGACCGCTATTTGATGGTCTCACAATGTTAGTTACTTTATTTTGTAAAAAAATTAGGGTTGGGGGATTTACCCCCTACCCACCTATATTTTGTTTTTCTTTGGGTGGGGGCTGCCCCCTCCTTCCCTTGAGACAGGCAAAACATATTGGGAAATGGACAAAATATTATGAGAACCAGGACAATCACAAGCGGGAAATAGATTGTAAGGTTTACCAAAAGACCTAACCTAAAGTTAGGTCTTTTTACTTTTATAATTTACTTCAGGCAACCACCTTAACAATTTGTTCAACAGACAGACAGGAGCCGGAATCGGCACCATTCTCTTGTTAACACTAAGTTCCAACTTAGGTTTGGCATTCATTCTTAGTTTTTATTAGCTGATGGTTCACTAAAAATTTTATGGTTTTATTGTTTATGGATAAAACAGAACCTAGATGGTGGACAGTCAATTTGCACACATCATACGCACTTGCCATTTTGAAAAAAGCTGCATTACTTATACCACCCATGCAGATGGAAAAGAATCATTGATTTCCAAAGTCAAAACAATGAGAAAGTGTGTACCTTGTCTATTAAACTTTTCGTAATAAACCAGCCTATACCAAATGGATTGTTTTGCAATATAATATGAAATTGCTATATAAAATAGTTTGTAGAAAAGAAAAATAGAAAGTAACAGCAAAAAAAATTTTACGCCTTTTTATCATTCGATTTTGGCTTCACTGGCAAACAAAAATTTAAAACAAAAGAATATTTCATTTTGAAAATAAAGGGAAACTAAAGCAAAAGAAAAAATAGTGTCAGGCATAGATTATTTAGAAGAAATCACTAATTAATTTCAGAAAAAAACTTAGAAAATAAAAAAAACTATTATCCATCTTTAGGAGCACAAAAGGAAGCTGTAAAAAATACACTTATGTTTGACCAATGATGATGTTTAATACAGATTGCTGATTTGCCAGTGGGATAGCTAAAAAATAGCAAAAGAGTAGGGAAAATCGCTAACAAAATCGTTCGCCACTAAAGTAAACAATTACCTATTATTGTATATTATGGATGCTTAGATTTTGTTGAGTCTTGATGGTGATGCTCTGTTGTTTTTGATGCATTCCTGTGTATGGTTTAAACTGTATATTTTTCATGCATGACCCCGTAAGGGGCATGGCAATTTGCCGCCGTGCTGACAGGACTCAGCACCCCGTCCGACCCCAGCTTATCCTCTTCTCCTTCCTTCAGATACTTGTGTTTTTCCCCCGTTTCCTCTCTTTTCATACAACCTCCCTCACAACTTTCTCTGGTCAGTCTCTAATTTCATAGGGGAGATGCTGACCTTCTTCTCAGCCAACTATCCCGGATCGGAGCTGAAGGGCGAGGGGACAATGACCCCTCACCCCTGAGCTCCATTTAGGGATGGTGGGTTTTTAATAACATGCTTCATCCCCCCCCCTCCCACATCTTCCTCACCTCCTTTTCCTTTCTATTTTCAAACAGTATCCATTTTATGATGTGTCAAAGTTGGAGCCACATGCTGAGGGATTGCCAGGCTACCAGGCAGGAGGGGTGGTCCAAAATGGCAGCACCTGGCTCTGCCAGGCCTGTAGTCACCCTTCGCAGAGCAGGCCACCCCGGAGGATAAAAAAAAAGGGGTCACCATGCCCAATAATGAAAACTTTGAAAAAACAAAATCTCTCCCAATTTACCCTCCACAGAAAAAAATGGAGGTCCCCTCCATGTGGTTTCCAAGGGGACCCTCCATAACTCTTAAAACAGAGAGGAGGCTTACTCTTCTCCAGTGCCTACGGGTGCAGGGCGTGCCTCCTCACCCCCTTCCTTGGAGTCACCACGTGATCCAGCTCAAATCTGGCAGTCCTGCCTTTGCTTTCACAGGGGACTGCCAGGAAAGCCAAGGCAGCCCATAACTGGCCACTCCCTGTTGAAGTGGCTCAGTAGGGCAAACCCTTAGGGGGGAGAGGGAAGAAAGTCCCCATCGGCCACTTCCCTCTAAAGACCTGCTGGCCTGAATATTAAACCTAGCGGGGGTGAAGGCCTATGACCCCCCCAAAGAACATGGATGCAGCCCAGCCTCAGAAGGTAAGGCATTCCATGGGGGCAGATTCGGGCTCAGCATCAAACACCGAGCCCGAGTCTGCTCATTACGTTCGACTGTGACGAGCTCCCTGAGTTGGTGTATGCCGGTTGGTACTGCTACCGCGTGAAGGCATTCGTGCCACGGTCACCGCTTCAGCCATATGAATCGCTCATGTAGATGTGCAAAGTCAGGGTCACCTGAAGTCTGTGTAAATTGCTCCAAGATGGCACATGATACGTCAAATCGTTTGTGGCTAAGTGTGTCAATTGCGGAGAGCTTCAGCCCTCTTCTTCGAAGCAATGTGGTGCATATCTCATTGAGAAAGAAATCTTGGCTGTTCAGGCCCAGGTTCGTCTATCATTCTGTGAGGCTAAGGACTTGGTCCTGGTGCACCCGGTTCTGCCTGGGACGTCTTACACCTCAATGCTAAGAAAGACACCCTCTGCTCTTGGCCCATTCAGGCCAACAAGCACGGTTGTTTCCGCACCCATTCAGAGCCCTTCTGCGGGTTCTACTCAACCCGGGCGCTCCCCTGGTAAAGCTGGCCTCACAAAGGGTTCACACCTAGCTCCGGTTAAAACCAGGGCTCCCTCCCCCAGCGGGACCTTTTTCCGTAAGGCGAAACGGCCAAGCGCCTCCAATGAGTCGTTAGGCTCACAGGAGGCAACACCCCGAAAGTTGGTCGCTAGACCATCTTCCAGGGTTCCTAAAGCTGCCCCCCGAAAGGAGGACAGCAATAAAGAAGCTTCGCCTCCTTCGCCCACACCCAGTGGCGAGCGGGTTGGCTCGGGGACGGTGGATCTTCCAAAAGATGGACCACCGCCACTGATACCCGAATGCTCGCCTAAGTTTTCGAGGCGGAGGGAGGAAAAGACTCGCCTGGCGAGCATAACCGCTCCCGATAAGTCCTCGAAGGTGTCCGCGCCTTCGGCCCATCGTCCGGCCAACAGCGCCCGGAGTTCTGCTTCTGGGAAGCGTACGGCCGTGAGGGTCTTCTGTTCGAACAGGGCCCTTGCGTCTCCTCCGAGTTAGGCCTGAAGTGCATATTCCTTCAATGAAATTGCCGCGGACGCCGTGCCAACTGGGACGAGCTCCGGAGGCTCGTCCCGTTCCCCTTTGACTATTTTTCTGTAGGAGACCATGCTAGGCGTGTGCACCATGCCCATCCTCCTTGGGTATAAGGGTTTTGCGACCCCACTACCACGGGATGGGGGCCGGGCTGCGGGGTTTACACCCGGCATGGTCTTTTCTTCTCACTTTAGATACCTCCTTTCAGGCAGTGGCTGTGCAGCTTCCTGGATAGGAGGTATACTGTTATTTCTGCGTACATTCCACCGTCAGCTGACTTCGACGCGGGGGACTTCCGCCGCATCGTGGCACGGTTACCGAGGCCCTTTCTCTTGCTTGGAGATCTTAACAGTAGACATCCTTTCTTGGGAGATTACTCAATAAATCCCAGGGGACAAGTCCTTGTCGATCTGATCAAATCGCTTGAGATAGGTGTCTTAAATGTCGATGAGTTTATGCATCACTGCCCGAGAACCGCTCTCCGAATGCACAGCCTGATTTTTATTGGGGGGTGGTCGATGACCATGGTTGTGATCACTTTCCCATTCAAATATCATTTTTGTGGGCTTCTGCCGCCTGAGAGCCCACCTTGGTGGTGCTTCGTTCGGTGGCCTGCATTTCAGGAAATGACTGAATTCTCTATCTCAGTCGAGGAGTTTAGGTCGGTAGATGAGGCCGTTGAGTTTTTCGCCGGCAACCTCATCGCCGCGGGCCTGGCTACTATTCCCAGAACGTCTTGCCGTTTTGCACGCCGACCACTGCCGTGGTGGTCTGCCGAGTGCGAGACGGCCCTCAAACAGAAGCGTTATGCCTACATGCGCCGCCCGAACGATTTCACTGTCGGTGAATTCCGACGGACTAGGTCTAGGTTCCTATATATTTCGAAGCACGCCCGCCGCTTTTCTTGGCGGGCATGCGTGTCTTCACTTAACGGCAAGACCCCTTTAGCAGAGATGTGGAAGCGAGTCAAAAGGATTCGGGGCAAGTTCTAGCAGGACTTCCCTCCCGTTCTCTAGGAGAATGGGAGCGCAATCTCAGGCCCTGCATCCGTGGCGGAATCCTTCGCGACCGCTTTCTCCGCATTCTCTAGCCGGGATGCTGCTCCGCCAGTATTCAATGCACGTGTGATGTCGCCGAAGGCCGCCGATTGGATTTTACCTCGAGCGGCGAAGAACCCTTAAACGACCGGTTCACTGTGAGCGAGTTGCGTTCCGCTCTCGCTTCGTGCGCGGACACCGCCCGTGGTCCGGACGATGTCCCATACGCCATGCTTCGACAGCTGGGTGAGCGAGGCCTAGCCTTTCTGTTAGCTTTGTTCAACGGGATCTGGGTTTAGGGTAACCTCAGATTCCTGGCGAATCTCTACTGTACTAGCTTTTCGCAAACCGAGGAGAGATCATTCTAACCAGGCTGGTTTCCGCTCAATTTCTCTAACCTCGCGTGAAATTGGTAAATGTTAGATTAGCTTTTTTTCTGGACAGCGGAGGCCATTTGTGTTCTACGCAGTGCGGCTTCCGCAAGGTCCATTCCACGTCGGATGCTCTGCTTCGACTAGAAAATGCTATCTGCGAGGCCTTCCTTCGTAGACAGCACTTCGCCACGGTGTTTTTTGATCTAGAGAAAGCTTATGATACCGCATGGCGATACGGTATCATGGAGACCCTCCACACGATGGGGGCGAGGGGACACCTCCCAGTCTTTATATCTGAATTTTTGCGAGATCGCCGATTCCGCGTACGGGTGGGGGGAGCCCTCTTGGGCCTAATGGAGCAGGAAGAAGGTGTCCCGCAGGCAAGTGTCATCAGCGTTACACTGTTTGCCTTGAGCATCAACGGCATGACCTCGGTGCTGCCAGAAGATGTTCTTGCTACGCTCAACGTGGACGACCTTTCGATCTCTTTTGGCGCGGCCCAGATGCCAACTCTGGAACGTCGAGTCCAACAGGCATTGAACCGCGTCTCTCGCTATGCCGAAGCGGACAGGGAGCGCTCGCCTGCACCCTATTGCAACGACTGCGTCGTCCCCCAGACTGTTCGGCACATTCTTGTCGAATGTCCCAGTCTGGGTGATCTTCGCGCACGATACCTGTCCCGGTACCGGGATGGGCGGGGTCGCTGCCGCCTGTCCCTTGTACTCGGGACGCGTTCATGCACACCGACCTGTGGCCTTAGACTTTTTGGAGGAGGCCGGCCTTCTTCCCCTTATTTAATATTTGACTATGGATCGCGTGTTTCTACCCCCGTCGACGGAGCTCACTTTATATTTTTCAATTAGCCCCTTAATTAAAAAAAACAAAAAAAACGAAGTGGACAGGTTTCGGTTTTCTTTGGCCAAGACTAAGGTGGTGCACTTATGCCGCCATCCACTGCTTCACCCCGACCCAGATTTATTTCTTAATGGGGTGCGCCTGGAAGTGATTGTATCGCACCGTTTCCTTGGTCTTGAAGTGGGCAATCGCCAGATAGCCCCTTAACAAAAATCCTTGGTCTTATATTTGACTGACGCCTCACCTGGGAGGCTCCTATTCGCACCCTTAGGGTACCTTGTCCCTGCGGCATGGATATTCTTCGTTCCGTAACGTTCAGTGCTTGGGGCGCTGATAGGGCTACTTACTGCCTTACTGTTTTATCGATCCTTTGTCCGTTCGAAGCTCAACTACGGATGTGAGCTTTATGCATCTGCAGCTTGCTTCCTTTCCCCCTTTTGGGGTGTTGTTTTTTTTTCTCTTTAATTTCATTTTAAAGTAGCCTAGAACTAGGCAAGTTTTAATACGGCGACTAATGCCCAAGTAGGCAGTCGCCAGATAAGCTCTTAAAAAAAAAAAAAAAAAAAATGCATCTGCAGCCGAACGTCTATTGTGGAAGGTGGACTCGATTTACCACACCGGCCTTCGCTTGGCGACCGGTGCCTTCCGCACTTTCCCTATTGAGAGTCTGCTTGTCGATGCTGGAGAGATGCCTTTATCTATGCGCCGTTCACAGTGCATTACTCGCCTGTACGCACGAGTGCAGCGTCTCCCTTTGTAGCTAACAGCTCTCAAAGCATCCGCAGCTGATCTCAACGGTGCCTATGCCGCCAAGAGACGCAAGTCATACCTTAAGCCCTTTGGGTTTAGGCCAGGAAACTCCGAGAGCTAGATATAGCTCTCGCGCCAGTGGCGCCTCTGGTTCTGCCCAGAACGCCACCCTGGAGGGTACCACATTTGGCTATTTGTCGCCACACCTTTGCTCCTAAAGCTCTTACGGCGCCGTGAGTATTGCATTCGACCTTTTTGGATAACACCTCGTGTCATGCTGGAACCGTGCCAGTGTATACGGATGGCTCCAAGTCCGAAGAGGGGGTCGGTTTCCATGCCGTATCCACTCTGTTTGAAGTCAGCGGGGCTCTACTGGGCGCTGCGTCTGTCTTCACGGCTGAGTTGGTGGCAATACACCATTCGGTACGGGAGATTACGCGATGTGCCCGGTTTGGAGCCCGTATTGTTATTTATAGCGACTCACAAAGCGCCCTGAGTGCTCTCGGGGCATTGGAATCTCCGCATCCCCTGGTTCGCGATATCCGTGACGCCACGGTTTTGGCAAGCCGGGCGGATGTCGCTATTATCTTCTGCTGGGTTCCTGGACATGGTAGAATTGCGGGGAATGAGCGCGCCATAGAGTCCGCGAGGACCGGACTAGCGTTTCGCTCTTCCACACACAGACTACATGACAGGAATACGGGCAGCTCTTCGGACTGCTTGACAAAGAAGATGGGAGACAGTCCAGGGAAACTTAAAAGTTGCGTGCCATTGCGCCGCAACTGTTCCCATGGACCTATCCCCCAATACTGCGACGGCTTCAGGTCGCTTTCTGTCGTCTCCGAATCGGGCACACTCGTGTGACGCATCGCCATTTGATGGAGGTCTCGCCTGCGCCTCATTGTGACGACTGCCTCGTCCCCCAGACTGTTCGGCACATTCTTGTCGAATGTCCCAGTCTTGGTGATCTTCGCGCACGTTACCTGTCCCGGTATCGGGATTTGCGGGGTCACTATCGCCTGTCCCTTGTACTCGGGACGCGTTCATGCACACCGACCTGTGGCCTTAGACTTTTTGGAGGAGGCCGGCCTTCTTCCCCTTATTTAATATTTGACTATGGATCGCGTGTTTCTACCCCCGTCGACGGAGCTCACTTTATATTTTTCAATTAGCCCCTTAATTAAAAAAAACAAAAAAAACGAAGTGGACAGGTTTCGGTTTTCTTTGGCCAAGACTAAGGTGGTGCACTTATGCCGCCATCCACTGCTTCACCCCGACCCAGATTTATTTCTTAATGGGGTGCGCCTGGAAGTGATTGTATCGCACCGTTTCCTTGGTCTTGAAGTGGGCAATCGCCAGATAGCCCCTTAACAAAAATCCTTGGTCTTATATTTGACTGACGCCTCACCTGGGAGGCTCCTATTCGCACCCTTAGGGTACCTTGTCCCTGCGGCATGGATATTCTTCGTTCCGTAACGTTCAGTGCTTGGGGCGCTGATAGGGCTACTTACTGCCTTACTGTTTTATCGATCCTTTGTCCGTTCGAAGCTCAACTACGGATGTGAGCTTTATGCATCTGCAGCTTGCTTCCTTTCCCCCTTTTGGGGTGTTGTTTTTTTTTTCTCTTTAATTTCATTTTAAAGTAGCCTAGAACTAGGCAAGTTTTAATACGGCGACTAATGCCCAAGTAGGCAGTCGCCAGATAAGCTCTTAAAAAAAAAAAAAAAAAAAATGCATCTGCAGCCGAACGTCTATTGTGGAAGGTGGACTCGATTTACCACACCGGCCTTCGCTTGGCGACCGGTGCCTTCCGCACTTTCCCTATTGAGAGTCTGCTTGTCGATGCTGGAGAGATGCCTTTATCTATGCGCCGTTCACAGTGCATTACTCGCCTGTACGCACGAGTGCAGCGTCTCCCTTTGTAGCTAACAGCTCTCAAAGCATCCGCAGCTGATCTCAACGGTGCCTATGCCGCCAAGAGACGCAAGTCATACCTTAAGCCCTTTGGGTTTAGGCCAGGAAACTCCGAGAGCTAGATATAGCTCTCGCGCCAGTGGCGCCTCTGGTTCTGCCCAGAACGCCACCCTGGAGGGTACCACATTTGGCTATTTGTCGCCACACCTTTGCTCCTAAAGCTCTTACGGCGCCGTGAGTATTGCATTCGACCTTTTTGGATAACACCTCGTGTCATGCTGGAACCGTGCCAGTGTATACGGATGGCTCCAAGTCCGAAGAGGGGGTCGGTTTCCATGCCGTATCCACTCTGTTTGAAGTCAGCGGGGCTCTACTGGGCGCTGCGTCTGTCTTCACGGCTGAGTTGGTGGCAATACACCATTCGGTACGGGAGATTACGCGATGTGCCCGGTTTGGAGCCCGTATTGTTATTTATAGCGACTCACAAAGCGCCCTGAGTGCTCTCGGGGCATTGGAATCTCCGCATCCCCTGGTTCGCGATATCCGTGACGCCACGGTTTTGGCAAGCCGGGCGGATGTCGCTATTATCTTCTGCTGGGTTCCTGGACATGGTAGAATTGCGGGGAATGAGCGCGCCATAGAGTCCGCGAGGATCGGACTAGCGTTTCGCTCTTCCACACACAGACTACATGACAGGAATACGGGCAGCTCTTCGGACTGCTTGACAAAGAAGATGGGAGACAGTCCAGGGAAACTTAAAAGTTGCGTGCCATTGCGCCGCAACTGTTCCCATGGACCTATCCCCCAATACCGCGACGGCTTCAGGTCGCTTTCTGTCGTCTCCGAATCGGGCACACTCGTGTGACGCATCGCCATTTGATGGAGGTCTCGCCTGCGCCTCATTGTGACGACTGCCTCGTCCCCCAGACTGTTCGGCACATTCTTGTCGAATGTCCCAGTCTTGGTGATCTTCGCGCACGTTACCTGTCCCGGTATCGGGATTTGCGGGGTCACTATCGCCTGTCCCTTGTACTCGGGACGCGTTCATGCACACCGACCTGTGGCCTTAGACTTTTTGGAGGAGGCCGGCCTTCTTCCCCTTATTTAATATTTGACTATGGATCGCGTGTTTCTACCCCCGTCGACGGAGCTCACTTTATATTTTTCAATTTGTTTCTCTTTTTCTTCTTTCTTTTAGTTGGCTTTTAATATAGTCTAGGATGAGTACGGCGACTTATGCCCTAGAAAGCAGTCGCCAGATGAGATATAAAAAAAAAATCTTCTAATTGGTTACACTCGCGATACGCACCGCCATTTGATGGAGCGCTCCCCGGCACTTTATAGCGAAGACTGCTTTGTCCTCCAGATGTTCGGCACATACCAGTCACGGTGATTTTTCCGCACGTTACCTATCCCGGTACCACGATGAGTCGGGTCTCTACCGCTTGTCCCTTGTACTCGGTACAGCTTCGTGTACGCAGACTTACTGACTATTTAACTTCTTGGAGGAGTGGAGGAGGCTGGGCTCCATTTTATTTTACTCTCATTGGTCTTTGTCGCAAACTCCTGCGCATGAGAGAGGCGTGCCTCCTCCCGGCGCCACAGCGTGCTTCCATCTTTCTTTTGTTTTGTTTTGTATGTACCTTAGCATTAGGCTGAAAACACGTTCAAGGCCACATCCGCCACCGGTGGTACAGACAGAATTCCTTCGAAATACTACATGTACTATAGATGGTACATTTCACAATTTTTACATATATTATTTCAAATTTAATTGTATGTTTATATACTTTCAGAAACTAAAAATACCGATGGAAGGAAAGAGTTTGATAACTGAAATACCTTTTATTAAAAAGAAATTTCGCCCGGAATCAGGAACGCGACTGAGCGATTCTTGGGAAAGTGTCTCTGGTATTTCAAGGGAGAGCTGAGTCTTGGGCATGGCCTTGAACGTGTATTAATTAATTACGGCTATAGCCCTTCCTGTCAGTCTTCAAATGGCCGCTATTTAATAAAAAAAAATGCTTATTTGCCAGAGCGTGTTGATTTTGTGTAGCCTATTAATTAGGGTAAAATTAATTACGGCGATTTCTGCCTTTAGAAGTAGTAGCTAGATGGTTTGTATTAAAAAAAAAAATAGTTTTTTTGTTGGTTTGTTTTTCTTATTGATTCGATATGCATTTTAAAATAGCCTTAGTATATTAGGGCAAAAATGAATTACGGTGGCTTGGTGGCAGTCGCGAGATTAGCGCTATAAAAAAAACATACAGATGGAATTGTTTTATTAACACAATTATTTTGATTATATAAATATAGTTACTTTAATGTAAAGAGATTTCACACATTGTTGAGTTTCAAACGTAAACGCCCTCTCATTCTGTGTGGGTGGTGATGTTCATTGTAAGGCACTTGATGTTCTCGGATGTTCTGCCGACTCTTGCCATTCTTGGGGCCCCCACCCCCATCCATTTCGGATTATTTGAACATTCACCCTTAAATTTTTCTGGGGGGGGGGGGGAAGTGATCACCAATTTTCGAACGTTTTCCATGTCATGCTTCAGAGTTGCCCGAAATCTGTAGTTTGTCAAGGCCGCTGTAAACACCCCTCGCGTTCATGGTTTGCCTACCATGGGGAAGGGGCGGAATGGAGGCAAGTATGGGAGCGTTGTTCGTCCTGGTCACGAGTACTCCTATAGAAACTTTAATAAATTATTAGTGGAGATCGCCTCGTTAATTATCCGACGTTTTTTCTTTTTTAATTCTATAAATCTGCATTGTTCAATGCGTCTCACCTTATGACGTATTGATTTGTCTCCCCAAACTTCTTTTACGCTTCCCTCTCCTTGTGTAGGAATGGCCGCCATCCTGTTCAAAAAATGAATCTCGGTTTAGACTTTTCCCATTGACGTTCTCGTCTCAACCCGTGGTCGTTATTTCGCAAGTACCTCATTATCTTCCTCCGCACCGGTGACATCGTCCTTGCAGAGGCCTCATTTTCTCTCTACACTAAATTCATGGTGAACGTTCACAACTCGACACGAAGCATCACACAAATGACTCTTGCCATTGTCGTAACCGTGCGATGCTTTGTTACGCCAGTGATATGGGTTTAACCTCCTAGACGGCGTGGCTTTCACCTCTCCGCCTTCTTCAGTATTCAAATGGGGTTGCGAAAGCAGTTTCTCAATTACGCCGCGTTCAACGAGGCGAGGTTTTCGCCAGACGCGAGATTCAATTCCACCATCCCTCGAGACCACTACGTCTTAGTCTGCAATGGGCGAGTTATTTGGAAGTGTGTGAGTGGAACTCTTCTCAATAAGAACACCAAGGTGTTTACTGATGATTGGTTTTGTTGTCTCTTAGTATGGGAGGCAAGAGGATAGGTTTAACATATAGGTGGTTTTATTGTTCAGTGATAGTCTGGATTGACGAATATTTGTGATGGAAATTCTTTCTAGGAACTTGCGAGGGTACTGGTTAAGCAACTCTTTAATTCAACTATTTCTCACAACCTAAATATGACCGTTTTTAGAGATTAAAAGCAGCTGGGCTCAATTAAAACTCGTTGTTATACGTAAAACCCTCCCGAGAAATCTCATGAATCGGATTGTAAAATTAGCCATATAAATGCAAGCTTAAATTCCATATAACATTTTAATCTATAAACGAGTTATTTCGGGATAAACGGGAATGGATACCAAATGGCTTCTTATCTATTTTAGCCAGAAACGTATAGAGCATGATCGGATCCCCTGTTTTCGTGGCGCAATGTGGCAGGTTCACTAGCAGTCTCCTTTCAAAAAGACACTATCCAATTTTCGGTAACTTTGAATAAGACGGGCGTACGCGTTTAAGGCTACTAAATTATGTCATACTTCTTCGTATCGTCGTAACAGTCTCCTAAGAGTAATATTTTGATGGCAGAGCGGGTCTATCGTCCCTTATAAAGTCAGAAAAATACAATGTTTCAACCCGATTCTGCAACGCAAGAATTCCTCCACAACCCCATTTTTAAATGGTATGAGGACTAACTGACGCTCGCTCGCGCGTTTCACGTTTTATTTGTAATTCTTTGCCCCCCCCCCCCCTCCCCCCCCGTCGCCAGCACAATGCAATTTTCCTTATGAAACCCGTGTGTCAAGGAGGTTGTTTCAACGTTCGCGGTCTAACCCTTTTGTGTGAGGAGAAATCAAAGTTTATTAATGTCCTTTTTTTTAACTTAAATTTATGCAAAAAAAAAGGTGGCGTGTCGACACTTCAATGAATACTTTCATTTTCATTGTGACAGAAACGTTATTTCACCGGGTAATATATAAAAAAAAGTGGCTAAATCGAGGTGTGCAAGTTTGAAAAATCGTCTTTTGTGGTGACATTTTTTTCGAACGCACACCTTTCTCTCGAGACAATATTTTGTATTGGTTAGTTTGCAACAAACTGACCTATACTGAAATCTGCTACGGATAGAGAGGTCTTGGCCAGAACCTTGATTGACTGGTTTGTTTTTTCTCGTGACGTAATAATTCATTATTTCAAAACCCACTCGGAGAAAATTGGTGGCCCAAGGAAAACTGTAGAAATAGACTAAGCGAAAATGCGTGAGGCGAAAGTACAATCTAAGGTGTGGGGGTTTTCGGTGGATTCGAACGTGAATCGCAAAAAAAAAAAAAAAAAACTTATGTTGCCAGTAGCCGATAGAAGTAGTGAAACTATGATCCGAGTAATCAAATAGTGGCATTTGCCACTATAAACTAAACTAAGCTTTTGAGGTTAGGTTAGGTTTGTTTAGGTTACGGAAGAAACGGTGGATGTTTTTAGTCTCGTGTGACTCTATATCTCACTATGCCTGTCGGTCGGTCCCTTGGTCCCCGTTTTGCTTTTCTTTTTTTTGGGGGGGAGGTAATAACATTGTGACTATTGGGCCGATTCTAACGAAATTTGAAACCCTTATTTTGTTTTACATTCTCTTTCGAATGATATAATTACCAAAGTCCTCCCAAGGTTAGCTAGGGAATTATTTGGCAGTAAATTCATAACTATTTGGTCGATTCTAACGAAATTTGAAACCCTTATGTTGTTTGACATTCTCTTTCCAATGATATAATTACCAAAGTCCTCCCAAGTTTAGCCAGGGAATTTTTGGCAGTAAAGTCATAACTATTTGGTCGATTCTAACGAAATTTGAAACCCTTATGTTGTTTTACATTCTCTTTCGAATGATATAATTACCAAAGTCCTCCCAAGGTTAGCCAGGGAATTATTTGGCAGTAAAGTCATAACTATTTGGTCGATTCTAACGAAATTTGAAACCCTTATGTTGTTTTACATTCTCTTGCGAATGGTATAATTGCCAAAGTCCTCCTAAGGTTAGCCAGGGAATTATTTGGCAGTAAAGTCATAACTATTGGGTCGATTCTAACAGAATTTGAAACCCTTATGTTGTTTTACATTCTCTTTCGAGTAGTATAATTGCCAAAGTCCTCCCAAGGTTAGCCAGGGAATTATTTGGCAGTAAAGTCATAACTATCCGGCCTATGCTAACGAAATTTGAAACCCTTATGTTGTTTTACATTCTCTTTCGAATGATATAATTGCCAAAGTCCTCCCAAGGTTAGCCAGGGAATTATTTGGCAGTAAAGTCATAACTATTTGTTCAATTCTAACGAAATTTGAAACCCTTATGTTGTTTTACATTCTCTTGCGAATGGTATAATTGCCAAAGTCCTCCTAAGGTTAGCCAGGGAATTATTTGGCAGTAAATTCATAAATATCCGGCCTATTCTAACGAAATTTGAAACCCTTATGTTTTACATTCTCTTTCGAATGATACAATTGCCAAAGTCCTCCCAAGGTTAGTCAGGGAATTATTGAAAGTTTTGAAGGTGGTTAGGCCATGAATCAGAATAAGTGAAAGCAGGCGACTTTGGTCAGTAGACCTTGTTTTTTCGTTCTGAGCAATGATGTAGAATGTTAGGGGTAGTAGGCAGGGCCGGTTTAAGGAGCTGTGGGGCCCGTAGCACACGGAACAGCGGGGCCCCACCCGTATATATACTGTATCTCTCCCCCCACCCCCCACTCAATTTTCCTTTGCAGAGAGGGAAAAAATTGTGTGAGGAATTTAAAAAAAAAAACTTAATATGGCTGGGGGGACTCAACTAAAAAAAGAGGGTTTTATTTTGTACACTTTTTATACCTTTTAAAAGAACCACACCGTATACTACCATAACATAATGCCAGACTTATTATACTATGCAGTATGCTTTAGTGAAGTTTTCTATATTTTTTCTTATTAATAGTAATATCATATATAATAATAATATAAAAAATCAGGAAAATGAATAATTATTTTATCTCTGCCTTCTGTGCCTAAGGGCAAAAACCTAATTATTACTCATTTTTACATCCCCGCGGGGCCCGTACGTAGCACGTGCTACATGCGCTACTAGGTTAAATCGGCACTGGTAGTAGATTGTCTAAACACGTTTAGTTTTGGTAATTCTACAGATTAACGCAAACAAATCGTGTTGCTAAACATGCTTAAATACAATATCCCAACCTCCTACATACTTCAGGGGAAGGGGAGAAATAACTAATTTTAACATTAAAAACAAACGCGCGAGCGTAACTGAGGTATTCTCTTGACATTTAAAGATGGCGTCTTTGAAGAATTCTTTCGTTGCAGAATCGGATTGAAATATTAACTTTTCAACGTGAAAATATTACTCCTATGACACTATTACGACGCTACGAAGAAGTATGACTTGATAGGTAATACTTGAGAATAGGCGCCCGGTTGCTTTCGTACTTTTGTCCCATAATGATTCGTCCTCTTTCCCAATTTGTTTCGTTTAACTGTTCAATTTGGGGGGGGGGGGCGTTGCTACCCACCAAACAAAACGAAAATTAAATTCGGTCGTGGGGGCAGAGGTGGGTGGGAGACTACCCCTCTCGCCACCATAATTTAAAGAAAATGAAAGGATGGGCGAAAATGGCATACGGGCCGTAACAAGGAAAAACAACGCAAATATTTGATTTAAGTATTCGTAGTTAATATTTAGTTCATTTCCCTTCTTTGTGAGTTGTATTACTATTTGTTAGACGATTTTTTAATATTTTTTGTACGTTTGCTTAATTTTTACGTATATTTTTCCTCCCTTCGTTGCTGGAACTAGTTTCTTTTCTTTAGTTTCGATAATTATTTTTAGTCGCGTGTACTCTATAAGTTACGATGTCGGTTCGTAGGTCGGTCGGTCGGTCGGATGGCAACCGTTTAACTTTTCAACAAGTGTTTTGGGGCAATAACATCGTAACTATTCGGCTGATTCTAATGAAATTTGAAACCCTTATGTTGTTTTACATTCTCTTTTAAATTATATAAGAGTGCTAAGGTACTCCCAAGGTTAGTCCGGGAATTATTGAAAATTTTGAAGGTCGTAAGTCGAAATAATTGAGAGCACGCGACTTGGGTCTCGACCTCGTTTCATTGTTGGTTAATTACTGCGGAGTTTTACTTATTTTATTTCGTTACATTTTTTTTTTAATCCCTGCTTTCTTGTATGTTTAAGTTTCTTAGAATGAAATACTTTAAATTCGAAGCGAAGCCCCAACGTCTTCTTCATCTGCGTTGAACGATGGCTTGCAATTATGATGTGTGCAAAAAGGCGAAAGATAGCCGAGCGTCTCTTCTTAAAACTTGCCGCTTGATTCAGTAGCCAATGTGCTGTGGGGGTACCTTGCGGGCCTTGTTGCCCCTTGACATGAACTTCAAAATCCTAGGGATTGTTTAAATTGTAGATGCATGATCTGACACAATCCTATGGATGCATTATGTGGGTGGGTTTTGACAGATGCAGATGACATTTGATAAGCCCTTGTGGCTTTTGTCTTCCGTGAAATTGTTATGTTATGTTAAGGAGCATCTAAAAATCTTGTTGATGTAAATACACCGCGGGGGGGGGGGGGGTTAATACATTAAATTAATTTAACATCCGTTTTTAAAAAAGTAAAGGTAGGTACGCATCAACCCAACCCAAATCAGGCTGATAAATTAGGATAATGGGGGAGCGGGTATTTAGAGGAAGGAATATTAAATAGAGGCAGGTTTAGGATAGTTGCGCGTCGTCACAGACCCGAGGGCCGCTAGTAGTCTCCGGGGAAGATAGAGCCGTCGCTCTATCTTCCCCGCATTTTCACCCCTTTATGAATACCTCTTTTTCACAAAGGGTTAAGATGCCCTCGTTGATTTTAGGTGTTGTAAGTATGAAATTCTGGGTAGCTTAGGGGATAGGATGTTGGATTTATAACGTCGAGGTGTCGGGTTCGTACCCAGCGAGCGTGGACACAAAACTCAACGTCGTCACGAGTTTGTCGCCCATTTGGGCCGATACTGCCAAGAGGCAGTATCATAACAACACCACTATTATTCTCCTCCCCGTCTTCACATCCTATTGTACCCTATGTTCCGGAACCGTGCCGACAGAGTACCAGTATTCCGTATGTGGGTAATCACCCTTAATGCGGTAAGGGTCCCCCCATTTGGGCTCACGAAGGGATCCTCCGTGCTGATGTCAAAAACAATACCCCCCCCCCTCCAAATGAGGTTCGACCCTTGCGAACGTATGGCTCACCTGTGATTGTCATTCTGATTTTTATGTACATCTCATCCGGTCGGGGCATCTCGTCCACCATGTAAGTAAGGGACGGATATCGCAAATTATTTCATTAATAAGTATGATTACGAGTAATAAAGGAAGCATTAATACTTATAATAAATAACTGAGTAAGTATTAGTAATAAGGGAATAAATATTATTGATAATAAGTGATTAAGTATTATTACTAGTAAAAGGAAATAAATAATAGTAAATAACTTATTACTAATAATAAATGGGGGTAAACCTGAAGATCGGCGGCGCGACCGATGGGATGCAAAATATTTCATCCCTGTTCCAATATGTTTCACATGTTTTGAGTAAATTCAAGGGGCTGCTCGTGGGGGCGATATCACTGCGGGGTGGACTCCCCTACGATTATCCTAGTTTCAATCAATTGGGGGGAGTCTGGGGGGCACAGACCCCAGTATATAATCATAATTGTTTATAGAATAATGTTCTAACGTTTTTATTTAGCCAAACGCGTAGAATATTCATGCGCGGGTGAACGAAACAAACGCAACTTAGTGTCGTTTCGGCTGAAAAAATACACGTTTTCAGGCGCGCCGCCGATCTTCAGGTTTACCTAAATGAGGATATGACTTGCGGCAAATAAGCGGATAAGTATTAATAATTATTTTAATTCCCGGCAGGGGGCGTACCTATAGTATGTTGACGGTTAGTTTTGGCGCAATCTCGTCCCTGGCAGTTTATAATAAATGATTTATTTCCAAGAAAGTTACGAAAACTTATATTTTTGAACATAGCGACTTGGTTAACAAAATTCAACTTGTATACTAATAATATTTGGACATAATTATAATTAATAGTAATATTTTGAACAAAATAAAGTACTTGCGCTTTTCAACTTCTTATCGCCGTTCATATTCTAGTTCCTCATTTTTTTTTTTTTCCATTCATTCGTTTTTTGGCCTTTTCTCCTGTCTCACCCCCCCCCCTTTCAACAATGAAGGCAAACAACAACCACCTTTGTATCAAGAAGGGGAGGGAGCAGATCTTAGCCCCCACTTTCGAGCGAGGGAAGTGGTTATAATAAACAGTTGAAATAAGAATGAAAAAATATAATAAGTGAAAGTAGGTTATTTGGGGTTTCCTCTCGTTTTCAATTTATTATTCATGGCGGCGGTACTATAGTTATACTTTAAGCTAAATTTCGTTCAGTGTTTGAGGTGTATTTAGTTATAAATATACTGGATAGGTCAATTATATATAAAAAAAATCAAATTAAGTAAAAAAAACTATTGCGGCATTTCAAGCATTATCTAAGAGAATTGAAATAGAGATCCTCCTCGAAGACATAATCAAGCTCGAACGAGAACGAAAAGTCGATATCAATCCCAACCTTGCTACTGAACTCTCCGCAGAGTCGAATAAACGCCGCGGCCACAGCCGGAGCTCCCTTATCACACCTCAACTGAGGCAGGCTGCAAAAGAACTCAGAGAACAAGGATATTGTCATCCGGAGAACCGATAAATCCTCACTCTATGTTATCCTGACCCAAGAAGAATACCTCAACAAGATGAAAACTACTGCACAACACCACCAAATTCAAGAATATAAGGCGAAATCCCACACGATCTAAAAACGAAGCTCAACAAACTCATTAGAAAAAATCACATCACCACCGACCCTATGAAGATTCCCCTAATTGAAGGCGACTTCAGGATGGGTTACGCCTACGGCAATGTAAAAACGCATAAACCTTGAATTTCCCTTCGCCCCTTTATAAGTCAAACACCAAGCATGACTTATCACCTGGCAAAATTTCTCAACTCGATCATCGTGCCCTGCACCCCATCAGACTACACGCTGCCCTCCTCTTCAACTCTTCTAGATATCCTTCAGACTTCTCGACCAGCAGCCATACTAGCTTCTATGGACGTGGAATCTCTATTCACAAATGTTCCCGTTGATGAAACCATCGAATTGATAACCAATGCCGTTTACAATACTGAAGGCTCCACACCCGTCACCATTCCCCAAGACATATTGCGACAGCTCCTACAAGCATGCACAAAAGAAGCCCCGATGGGAAAATATACGTGCAAATCGATGGCGTCTTTCCCAATTTTCACATGGGCTCATTTGAGAAGAAGATTTTCAAAAGCAATCTAGCGCCCAAGCCTCCCATCTACGCGCGCTATATCGATGACATAATTTTGAATGCGAATAACCTCGAACAAGTGAACGGCCTAGTTGAAACATTCAAGAACTACTCGTTTTTTAATTTCACCCACGAAACGGAAGATGAAGGATCCCTCCCCTTCCTGGATATCGTCATAAGTGCCCAGGGGTCCAAATTTGTGACCCAAGTATATGTTAAAGCCACGAACTTGGGCTTCTGTGTAAACTGTTCTTCTGAGTGTCCTGAACGTTACAAGAGATAAGTCATCAATGCCAAAGTTAACAGGGCAATTTCTCATTCATTTACTGGGCGGCTGTTGATCTTAACGTAAGAGGGTTTCCCCGAGTTCTCGTTAACAACGGCTACCTACAAGAATCCATCGACGCCACCTTGAAAGAGAATGAACTTGGCTGCTGGTCCTAGCGTCAGGTTTACCCCGAAGAATAATAATATCGACCTTTATTACAAAGCCAATATGAACACCGGCTATCGTGAAGACGAAAAGGCTCTCAAAGCCATTCTCCATCGTAACGTGACCCCAACCGACCCTAATACGGATATAAATCTAATTATATACTACAAGACCAGGAAAACAAGTAGTTGCATCATGAAGAACAGCTGTCTCCGACGAGCGAACTCCAGGAGACTAACGTCGTGTACGAATTTTCGTGCAAAGTTGGTGACTGCGAACACCGCAATTCAAAGTACATCGGCGTAACCTCCACAACCCTGGCAAGGCGACTGACAGCTCACCTTCAAAATGGCGCAATTAAAAAGCACTATCCTAACCCGTTGACAAACTTAATAAGGAGACTTCCATCATCCTGAGACTCAAAACCGCAGAAGATTGCGGATTGCTAAAGCCGTCATTATTCAAATGAAGAAACTAGCAATTAACGTGCAACTTCAGCCGGAAACTATACTCCCGACATCTCGGCGCCTCCGAGTTGACCGCCGTTAAAAGAAGCACGTTAACACAATACCATTTTCCTTTGCCTCCTTTGCCAGAGAATTAAATCAGAGCGACAAATAGTCAGACTTTTTTCTTCTCTTTATTTAGGGGGGAAAAAAGGTACGGCTCGTGTTTAATCCTACGATCGGGGGGAGGGGACGGCCGACTGGCTCCTGGAGTAACTCTCTACACTTCTGATTCTCAGTTCAAGTGAACCGATAGGGAAGTGCTTAATGGGAAGTCTGGAACAAGCTTTAGAAGAGGGTTTATAGCTGTGGGAGACGGAAAGCTTTGAGTTAAAAGAGGGCAGATTGAGCAACCTTGGTAGTCAAAGGACAAGGGGGAACTGCTGATTAACGTGGATTCCGAACCATTGTCATGCATTTACTCATCATTCTTCCTTTCTCACACTTCCTTTCTCAGCACCTATGTTCCTCATACAGAATCGGGAGGACCGCCTATCTCTGCCCTTATTCTCTTCATCTTTCATTCATGTGTTTATTGTAGCATTCATGTCGTTTTGAGTTATCTTAGCTCTGAGCTTTGTTTATGTATTGGTATGTTATTTGTTTTTACTTTCCTTACTTTGTTTCACTTTCTCTTGTTACCACTTTTTCGCTATTTCACTTTAGCTTCACCTTGTTCACTTGTTTTACCATTAACTTTCACTTCACTATCATTTTTGTTAAACTTTTTAATATAGTTCACTTATTACACTTTTAGTTCATTTTGTTTGTATTATTTCTGTTTACACTTTTGATCTATGTTGCCTTCTTACCCCGTAAGGGGCGCGGCAATTTGCCATCCTGGCCGCCGTGCTGACGGGACTCAGCACCCGTCCGACCCCAGCTTAGCCTCTTTTCCTTCTTTCAAAACACTTGTTCCCTCGCTTTTCATACAACCTCTCCCACAACTTTCTCTGCTCAGCCTCTAATTTCACAGGGTAGATACTGACCTTCTTCTCAGCCAACCATCCCGGATCGGGGCTGAGGGGGGAGGGGACAATGTTCCCTAACCCCTGAGCTCCGGTCTGGGGTGGTTGGTTTTTAACAACCTGCTTCATCCACACCCATACCTTGTTCACATACCTTTTCCTCTCCTCTTCACATTCTATCAATTTTATGCCGTGTTTAAGGTGGAGCTGCCAGGCCACCAGGTGGGAGGGGTGGTCCCAAATGGCGGCGCCTGGCTTTGCCGGGCCTGTAAGCACCTCTTGCAGTGCGGGCTACTGCGAGAGGTGATGCGCTATTGCATCGCACAGAAAATTAAGGGTCACCATGCCTGATGATGAACATTTAAAAAAATCAACCCTCAACTTCCCCTTGCTCATCAATGGAGCCGCCCTCGGGCAGCTCCACCAAAAAAATGGAGATCCCTCCCCCCCCCTGTGCTTGCGCAGGGGACCCTCCGTATCTTTCTAACCGGAGAGGAGGCTTACTCCTCTCCTTCGCCTATGGGTGTAGGGGACTCCCCCTCACCCCCTTCTCTGGAGGTGCTTTTGGGCACCTCCCTTTTTCCAGCAGCAGTCCCCTCTGTTCTTTCAAAGGGGACTGCCAAGAAAGCCAGCAGGCAGCCCTTAGCCAGTCGCTCCACATCAAAGCGGCTCGGTAGGGTAAACCCCCTTAGGGGGGAGAGGGAAGCCAGGCCTCTTCGGTCACTTCCCTCAAAAGACCTGCTGGCAAGAATATTGAACCTTGCAGGGGTCAAGGCCTGTGCCTCCCCACACAAGACTAGTGACAATACTGCCAATGGGACCTGAGATGTCTTGGGGGGGGAGGGAACTGGAGTCCCCCCTGAGGTAGACATGTTCCTTGAGGCAACCCAGCCTCAGACGGTAGGGCCTTCTATGGGGGGGGGGGGGAATCCGGGCTCAGTTCCAAGCACCGTACCCAAATCCGCCCCTATGCAAGGTCCTCAAACGGCTAGGGTTTCTGAGGCAGTACAAGGAGGGGAGGGATCTCCTCCCTGCGACCACCAAGACTTTCTCCATTTCGGAGAAGGACCTGGCTGAGACCGGTCCATCTGGCCTAGGGGCTTCTGCCGGCGGAGGTGAGAAGCGGGTTCATTCCCCGCCCTCCTCTCCCAAAAAGACTAAGAAGAGTCGGGGCTCCTCTCCATCCGTGGGGGCTGCGGGGACGGATGGGTCTGCTGCAACTTTGGTAAGCGACCAAGCCAATATCAGCACATCCGGCCCCTCTGCCCCCCCGGGTGCGGAGCCCCTGACTATGAGAAAGAATAAAAGTGCACAGGGCAGAGCCTCAATGACATCGGGGCCCCTGATTCAGAGGTTAACTGGCATTTTTGAGCCCGCTGGCTTCAAACGCTTCCTCGTTATTCACTCCACTGATGGCACCATGTTGTCCAAGGGCAACATGATCCATCAGAGGAGAGGATTAGCTAGTGCAATTGGTAGAGAGCCGAAGGTGACCCGTTTCTCGGACGAGAGCCTTCTGGTGAATGCGAGGAATCGCTCTGAGGCGGCCAAGATAAGTGCTCTTCGGACACTTCATGGCACCCCGGTGAGTGTGACGCCGCACTCTACCATGAAATTTGTGAAAGGAATAGTTTATGCAAGGAAACTGACCATGGGGCGGGCAAGGTCGAACGTGTGATGAGAAAACAGGGAGGGGCCTCGAGACCCACCCCTACACTCTTCATCACGTTCGACTGTGATAAGCTCCCCTGAGTCGGTGAGTGCCAGTTGGTACCGCTACCGGGTGAAGGCATTCGTGCCCCTGCTGCAGAGGTGCTATTACTGTCACCGCTTCAGCCATACAAATCGCTCATGTAGACATGCAAAGTCGGGGTCACCCGAAGTCTGTTTAAATTGTTCCAAGGCCGCACACGATAAGTTTAAATCGTGTGTGGCCAAGTGTGTCGATTGCGGAGAGCCGCACCCCGCTTCTTCGAAGCAATGTGGTCCATATCTCCTTGAGAAAGAAATCCTGGCCGTTCAGGCCCAGGATCGAATCTCATTTAGCCAGGCTAAGGACTTTGTCCTGGCGCACCCGGCTCTGCTTGGGACGTCATATGCCTCAATAGTTAGAAAGGCACCCTCTGCTCCTGGCCCATGCAGGCCAACAAGCACGGTTGTTTCCACGCCCATTCGGAGCCCTTCTGCGGGCGCTCCCCTGGTAAAGCTGACGGCAAAAAGGGTTCATACCCAGCCCCGGCTAAAACCAGGGCTTCCCCCTCTTTCCCCAGCGTGACCGTTTCCCGTAAGGCGAAACGGCCACGCGCCTCCACCGAGTCGTTAGACTCACAGGAGGCAACACCCCTGAAGATGGTCGCTTTGGCTCCGCCCACGCCTAGTGGTGGAGCGAGTGGCTCGGAGATGGTGGTTCCTCGAAAAGAGGGCCCCCCCGCCTCCGAAGCCGCAACGCCCGCCTAAGGTTTCGAGGCGGGGGGAGGAAAAGACTCGCATGGCGAAGCCAACCTCCCCCAATAAGTCCTCTAAGGCGACAGCGCCCGGGTTCTGCCTCCGGGAAACGTACGGCCATTCCCGTGAGGGTCTTCTGTTCGAGGAGGGCCCCTGCGTCTCCGAGCTAGGCCTGGAGGGCATATTCATTCAATGGAATTGCCGTGGACTCCAGGCCAACTGGGAGGAGCTGCGGAGGCTCATCTCGTCCCGGTACCCGTTAGCTATTTTTCTGCAGGAGACCATGCTAGACGCATGCCCCCTGTCCGCCCTTCCGGGGTGTAAGGGTTTTGCAACCCCACCACCACGAGATGGATGCGCGGTTTACACCCGGCATGAAGTCTGCGTTCTTTTTTTCACTTTAGATACCTCCTTTCAGGTAGTGGTTGTGCAGCTGCACCTGGATAGGAGGTATGTTATCATTTTTGCATATATTCCACCGTCAGCTGACTTCGATGCATCGTGGCACGGTTGCCGAGGCCCTATCTCTTGCTTGGAGATCTACATGGCAGGCATCCTCTCTGGGGGAGATTACTCCATAAATCCCAGGGGACAAGTCCTTGCCGATCTGATCGAAGAGCTTGAGATGGGTGTCCTAAACGTGGATGAGTTTACGCATCACTGTCCGAGAACCTATCTTTGTGCTCTTCGGATGCCTAGCCTGATTTTGATTGGGGGGTGGTCGATGACCTCCATGGTAGTGATCACTTTCCCATTCAAATATCATTTTCAGGGCAACTGCCGCCTGAGAGCCCACCTCGGTGGTGCTTGGCGCGGGCGCGGTGGCCTGCATTTCAGGAAATGACTGAATTTTCTATCTCAGTCAAGGAGTTTAGGTCGGTAGATAAGGCCGTTGTGTTCTTCTCCGGCAACCTCATTCCTGCGGGCCTGGCTACTATTCCTAGGACGTCTGGCCGTTTTGCACGCCGACCACTCCCATGGTGGACGGCCCTCAAACAGAAGCGTTATGCCTACATGCGCTATAAGTCATAAATTTTCAGAGATAAATGAATAATGCAAACCATTAAATATAATATTGTAGTATACCTTATTTTTCTCTTTTTTTTGCATAGATATGATAAGTAAGATGTAAAACATTAATATTGTCATGATATCGGCAAGTTTTATAGATAGTATAAGAACGAAAACCGAAGCAATTTTGGTGATCTATGAATAGATCATTGGGAGGATATGACATCAAAATCTGCATGAGGTAATCATTTCATAACATGACACAATCATTTGGTATAAAAGGAAGCGCGCCCTAAATTACATTTTACTTTACTCTGATTCATCCACCCATCAATATGACGTATCATGGAAGAAAACTTGCCAATATAAAAGGTATTATTGAAGCTCTTGAAGATGCTGAAGAAGAAGGTGCAGACGATATTGAAATTGTTATCATTCCACCTGATGTTGATAGTTTATCTGATGAAGATGAGACCGATGAAGATATCCTTGGAGAAGCTACAATGAATGATATTCCAGGAACTTCAGTACTATGTTGATACCATATCATCATCAAAGAAAAAGTTCTGACAAATGTACAACCTTCATGGCAAAAGAGAGTGCCTATTTATCAGAAACTTATTCCACAAAAAAATGACCATGTGCCATTCTTAGAAAAAATGAAAGAAAAGTGTTTATTGAAATCACCTGTTGAACTATTTGAAGTCTTTTTTTTCTAGTGAAGTGTTTGAGCATATAATGAAAGAAACAGTCTGTTATGCCATTGAACAGAAGAATAAAGGAGTATTTACTATTTCCGTGGAAGAAATCAAAGCATTCTTTGCGATAGTATTACTCAGTGGGTACCATCGATTGCCCTCTGAAAGAAATTATTAGTCGAATGAAGAAGACTTGAGCATTGATATTGTAAAAAAGGCATTGTCTCGAAATAGGTATCTTGAAATAAAAAGCCTCTTACACTTCACAGATAATTCTGAGGCTGATAACTGCAAAGATGACAAAGGCTTCAAACTAAGACCTTTATTCACTAAAATAACAATTCGTTTCAGCAATTTGGAATCATGGAACAAAATCTAGCAGTATTATGGTCTTCATTCCTTGAAACAATTCATCAAAGGAAAGCCAATAAGATTTGGGTATAAATATTGTGCTTTATGTGGAGTTTCAGGATACTGTTACAAATTTGATTTGTATTGTGGAAGTAATCCAGGAAATCCAACTGAACAATTGACTTTAGGAACAAAAGTAGTTGTCACTATGACTTATGAACTAGCAATGAAAGATACATCATGTATATATTTCGATAATTTGTTCACCTCCAGAGACTTACTTGTGTATTTACAAATGCAAGGAATAAGAGCGACAGGTACTGTCAGAGAAAATAGGTTGCAAGATTGTCCCTTGAGAGGTGAAGAACAGAAAAAAGAGGTTACTAAAATTATTCATTTGACAAAAACGGAGAAGTTCTAGTTACCAAGTGGAATGACAATAAATGTGTCACTATTCCAACTAACTGGGATTCCATTGAACCTGTAAATAATGTGCTGAGATGGGATAAAAAATAAAAAGCCAAAGTAAGAGTTCCACAGCCAAATGTGTTGAAAAATTAGAACACAAATATGGGAGGCATAGATCACCACAATTGGCTTTTAGGTAAATATAAGACTAATGTTAGGGGAAAGAAATGGTATTGGCCACTGTTCACACGTGTACTAGATATGGCTGTAGTGAATGCATGGCTTCTTCACAAATTCATACACAGAGAACAAGCATCTGATCTTTTGACTTTCAAAAGACAAATAGCGGTTCCATACCTGAAATGCAATTCTGGAAGAAAACTCATGAAATGTTCAACAGTATCTCCAAATGTGGATTCAAGATTTGACAATAGAAGTCACTTTCTTGAAAAAAGAGACCAACAAAGGAGATGCCAAAATAAACCATGTAGAGGATGACCAAAGTCATTTTGTGGCAAATGTGGAGTAACTCTCTGCATTCCATATTTTGAGCTATATCATAATAAATAAAATCAACTTTTTGTCAATAAAATAAACAAAACTAATTATGTAAATGTATAAACTTATTTTTATGTTATTTTGTTTATGTACTGCATCTATTTTCATATATTAAAATATATTCTTATGTATTACCATTATATTTTTTTCTTCATGAATCTTCCCAATGATCTATTTAGAGATCAGGTCTTAATTGGTAAAATATGGCATATATGTATAAAATCAAGTTCAATTTATGTTTAAATGCTCATTATAAATAAGTATAAGCCAAAAAAAATAAAGAATTATTAAAAATTAGAAGTTGGGCATTAATGGGTTAAGTGAGTTACAAACATGTTCAATACTTGTACACCGTTCCAATGCCACGCTGATGAGTGACGCGCTGACAGCGCTGTGTCGTTAGTAAAGAGGTTATTCTTAAACTCTACAACTTGTATGTCAGGCCACATTTAGAGTACTGTATACAAGAATGGGCATCACATTTTAGACAGGATATTAACTGCTGGAGTCTGTACAAAAGAGGGCAACAAAAATAATAGTGCCTGAAGCACCTTAAATATGAAGATAGATCCAGGGAAATAAATATGTTCTCATTTGAAAGAAGGTGTGTGAGGGGAGATATGATTGAGCTTTTTAAAATCTAATAGGACTAGGGGTCACCACTTGAAATTTAAAAAACAGAGGTGCAGGTTAGATGTTGATCTCACACAATCTTATGGATGCATTTTGTGGGTGGGTTTTTACAGATGCGGATGACCTTTGATAGGCCCTTGTGGCTTTTGTCATCCGTCAAGTTATGTTATGTTAGAAAATATTTTTTTACCAATATGTTTTCAAGCACAGATTGGATTATTTATTATATGGGGAGGGAGGGTTATTTTTTTTGGGGGGGGAGTGGTATTCTGGACCCGGTAATTGTGTTAAGATTAGTGGCGCACAATTTTTTTAATTTTTTGTTGGTTACCTTTCTAGCTACTTTCCCTCCATTCCCTTAAGTTTTTGTAGGCTTGCCCATAATGACATTTGGCAATCTCCTTTGAATTCCAATATAATGCTAGGCTTTTGCATTGGGAATATTACTAGATTATTAAAAGTAGCAGGGAGTGCAACCCTCACAATTAAAGGGTGGTATGGGGGTGAAGCCCCCCCATTTCCTAATTCCCTTCAAAATCCATAATACAATAAACGCAAAAAAAAACAACCTAAAAGCACCTTTTTATGTAATTTGCCTAAGAAAAACATATAAATTAAAAGTACGGCAGTGCCATGATGCATCTTTTTGATAAAGTTGTGGTTGTGTATTCAATAACCATGCAGTTTTGTCATTTATATAATATATTTAATTTTTCTTCATATTTTTGAACTACTGATAACAAAATGGCAAGCCATCCTAAAAAAAGTGTCTAAAAAGTGGTATAAACAATCTTTTATGAAGAATGGTTAAAAGATGAAAATCTGAAAGAGTGGCTAAAAGAAGGTCCAACTGAAAAGGGATGTAGTTACTGCATGTGCTGTAATACAAAAATAAGGAATGCTAATAAATTGATGTTATTATCACACAGTAAAACGGCTAACATAACATAACATAATTTCACGGATGACAAAAGCCACAAGGGCCTATCAAAGGTCATCCGCATCCGTCAAAACCCACCCACAAAAACCACCATCGCTAGGGGAAGACAAATTGAAAGTCCCCCACAATATAATATAACAGATGACAAAAGCCACAAGGGCTCATCATAGGTCATCCGAGTCAAACGGCCTCTTTTTTAAGGCACCCAAACTGCCAGGAAAACTACATCTAGAGGATTGCGTCCAGAAACAAGGCTATCACCAATCAAGGCTTGTCAAGAACTAAATCATGCAGCTATAGATATATACAAACAATATTAATATATAGAAAACTTAGGAACCATCACAACCTTCCCTCCCCATAAACCCATCCAACCTACTCTTAGATACATTTAAATTTGGACCACCTACTACTCTCCGCGGCCTATTGTTCCAGAAGTCCACCACTCTATTGGTGAAAAAATATTTTCTTAAATCCAACCTACACCCTTGCTTTTTAATTTTCAAGTGGTGACCTCTAGTCTGATTTCCATCATCTAACTCCAAAAACTTGCTAACATCCAATTTATCTATCCCAGAAAATTTTGTATAGAGCTCAATCATATCCCCTCGCACACACCTCCTTTCGAACGAGAACATATTTAATACCCTCAGTCTATCTATATATTCAAGGTGCCTCAGGGAAGAAATAATCTTTGTTGTCCTCCGTTGCACTGACTCGAGAAGGTTAATATCGTGTCTATATAAACATGAGAACAACATGAAAACTGCGAAGTCAACAACAAACTTAGATATATTTGTTAAAAAAAGAAGCCTACATAAAAGGAAGAGGTAGCAAAGGCATAACTAATGATATCCGCTTTGATTGTCTAACCTCATATGCCATTTGCTCAAGCAGATCATCTCATAGAAGGTGTAAGTAAGCCTTTCACGACAGCAATATTGCAAAAGCAGTAACTATGCGAGCAACAAAAGCTTCTTATCTTATCCAGGAAGGAATTGCTTACCATGAAAAAATGGAAATTGCTGATATATGTAAAAAAGTAAAATTCTCATTAATCATCGATGAGAGTACTGACATATCAGTATCATAGGTATTAGCTATCGTTATTAGATATTTTGATGCTCAAGGGGGTTATGTAATTGATATTTTACTTGACACAGTTTCTGTTGAAGATGGAACAGCTAAAGGATTATACATAACATAACATAATTACACGGATGACAAAAGCCACAAGGGCCTATCAAAGGTCATCCGCATCCGTCAAAACCCACCCACAAAAACCACCATCGCTAGGGGAAGACAAATTGAAAGTCCCCCACAATATAATATAACAGATGACAAAAGCCACAAGGGCTCATCATAGGTCATCCAAGTCAAACGGCCTCTTTTTTAAGGCACCCAAACTCCCAGGAAAACTACATCCAGAGGATTGCATCCAGAAACAAGGGTATCACTAATCAAGGCTTGTCAAGAACTAAATCATGCAGCTATAGATATATACAAACAATATTAATATATACAAAACTTAGGAACCATCACAACCTTCCCTTCCCATAAACTCATCCAACCTACTCTTAAATACATTTAGATTTGGACTACCTACTACCCTCTGCGGCAATTTGTTGCAGAAGTATACCACTCTATTGGTGAAAAAATATTTTCTTAAATCCAACCTACACCCTTGCTTTTTAATTTTCAAGTGGTGACCTCTAGTCCGATTTCCATCATCTAACTCAAAAAACTTGCTAACATCCAATTTATCTATCCCGGAAAAATTTTTAAACAGCTCAATCATATCCCCTCTCACACACCTCCTTTCGAACAAGAACATATTTAATACCCTCAGTCTATCTATATATTCAAGGTGCCTTAGGGAAGGAATAATCTTTGTTGCCCTCCGTTGCACTGACTCGAGAAGGTTAATATCGTGTCTAAAATGTGGGGACCATGCCTGTATACAGTACTCTAGATGTGGCCTAACAAGAGTTATAGAGTTTAAGAATAACCTCCTTACTTTTGTAACTGACATTTCTCTTAATAAAACCCAGCACTCTATTTGCCCTATTTCTTGCTTCAATACACTGCTTAGAAAACCTTAATGACTTATCTATTACTACTCCTTGATCTTTCTCATCCTCTACTGAGCTCAGCCAATGCCCATCCATTTCATAGTTAAATTCTCTATTATCTTTTCCCATGTTAATAACTTTACACTTATCAAGGTTGAAAGTCATTTGCCACTTATGTGCCCAGGATAATAATTTATTTAAATCTCCCTGCACTTTAAAATTATCATCAATATCTTTAACTACAGCTGCTAATTTGGTATCATCCGCAAAAATTGACACTTTATTATTAACTGCCTCCCCAAGATCATTTATATAGATGACAAATAATAATGGACTGAGAACTGATTCCTGAGGAACCCCACTGATAACATCCCTCCACTCTGACTTTACACCATTTAGCACTACCCTTTGCTTCCTGTCTTTCAGCCACTCAGCTATCCAATTTGAAACACCCCCACATATCCCAATCATTTTTAATTTATGAACTAGTCTCCTATGTGGTACCTCATCAAATGCTTTACTAAAATCTAAGTAAATTATATCTACATTCTCTCCCTTATCTACTTGATCTGTTACAAACTCCAGAAAGTCTAGTAAGTTAGTCAAACATGATCTACCTGATCTAAACCCATGCTGAGCATCGCTGATTAACCCCTCCCTCTCTAGATGTTCGCAAATCCCTTTTTTAACTATTTTCTCAAGAATTTTACAGACTACAGGACTTAGGCTAACCGATCTAAAGTTATTTGGATCCTCTTTACTACCCTTCTTGAAAATGGGGACTACATTCGCTCTCTTCCAATCATCGGGTATTTCTCCATATTCCAGTGACCTAGTATATAACTTCTCCAGAGCTATTGAGATACTTTCTACCCCTTCTTTAAGTATTCTAGAATGAATATTATCAGGGCCGGAGGCCTTGGTAGTATCTAACTCACCTATTAGTCCTTTTATCATCCTCCGATCCACACTAATGTTAGTAAACACCTCTTTCCCTGACCCATGAGTACTATACATAAGACTATTTAGTTTCTCCTTTGTAAATACTGATGCAAAATGACCATTTAGTACCTCAACTATTTCCTCATCAGTTTTTCTCACAACCCCTTCATATTGATAGGTCCTATTTTAACTCTGCCAGACTTGTTATTAATTTTATAGTAACTAAAGAACTTTCTAGGATCTTTGTTGCTATCCTGAGCTAATTTAATTTCTGATACCCTTTTGTTCTTTATAATCTTATTTAACTCATTCCTAGCCATTCTATAATCACTTAAATTTTGAATATTATTTTGTACCTGTAATTTTTTATATGCAATTTCTTCTCTGAAATTTTTCTAGCTATCTCCTGATTCCACCATAATGGTTTCCTACTTTTGTTCCTAATGGCCTTCATTGGGATACATTGTTCTTGGACTACATTTATTATATGCTTGAAAGTATCCCACATCCCATAAGCATTTTTACCTCTGAATTCTACATCCCAGTCTACCAAATTTAGCAAGCTTCGAAGTTTTACATAATCTTCCTTATGAAAATTTGGAACTTTTTAGCATTCTCGGGTTATTTTACCCTTCTCAATTCCCAAGAGATTGTTAAAAAAACTCAGTGAGAAAGGAATCCCCATGTGCAATATTATAGGTTTTGGTAGCGAAAATTGTTCAACCATGATGTGAAATAAGAGCGGATTTCAAGCATTATTTAAAAAAGATATTCCATCACTTTTTATTATGTGATGCGTATGTCATTGTGTGCTAGTCATGCAATCAAGGTGTTGCGACTTTCATAAAGGATATTTCTCACGCAGCAGCAAGCGAATTGCAGATTTTACTGCTATACAAGTTGTTACAAATACAGAAAATCCCCAAATCCCTAGGCTAGCTCAGACTCATTGGTTATCTCGCGCAAATGTAATAAAACTTGTGCTTGAGCAATGAGAAGCATTACTGCTTTATTTTTAATCTGATTCTAAGGTTGACAAGATTGATGGGGCAAATACTCTTTACAAAACTATGAAAAATAGGGGAACAACGCAGTTGCTTCTCTTTTTAAACTATATATTAGAAAAAGTTAACTCCTTGAATATTGAATTTCAATCTGAACACTTCAGACTCCATGTGATGCCTTCAATGGTTTATTCTGAATACAAAAACATTCTAAGTTGCATCATTAAGAAAGAAGTAAGTAATTCTGCAAGAATATCTGAAATTGACCCAAGTGACAAACAGTTACCTAAACAATTGAACGATTTATATTTGGGTGGACGTTGCACGAAGCCATTGACTTTGGCGCCAATTGGAGAAACTAGTGAAACAAGGTGTGGACTGATTGTTTAAATTTCTTGGTTGCCCTATGCATGCAAATTAAAAAAACGATTCCCACTAGAGGAAGAAGGAATTGTTGCCAGTTTAGGAGTTTTAGATCCCACTGCTGCAAAAGATATGACAAAAATCTCCTAGTTCAATAATGAATGTAGCAGTGCATTTTTTCCATCTTGTTCCCAAAGATCAACTAGATAAGTTTGGATGATGAATGGAGGCTATTTCGACAGTTCAAAGATGTGTCACTGTTCTATAAATCTATTCCTGATATCTGGCATTCTCTGCGTAACATTAAAGACGGCTTAACATTTCAAAGTTTGGAATTCTTTCTGATTTCATCACCCACCTTACTGTTTTACCACATTCTTCAGCATGTGTTGAAAGGATATTCTCACTTGTTAATCATGTCAAGACAAAACAAACAAACACTAAAAACAAACACTTAAGGAAAGGCTGTTGGCAAAACATCCATTGTAGAGGGGTTAGCAAAACTGTTACATGTGGACACCTAAACCAAAATTGGTGAGAGATGTAGTGGAAGGCGCTTGTTACCAGCATTATGAAAAACGTCTCAAACATCAGAAAAATCGTCTTGAACTAAATGTTTGCTCTGCAGAAGTAAATTCGGAAAGGGAAATGTAATAAAGCCTATATTTTTATCTTTATTTCAACTCGTTTAAGTATTTTTATATTATTTTATGTAAAATAAAGTTGCTAGTTTTTTTTTTGTAGGAATATGGGGTTTTTTCATGTGCTACCTTGGTTTATTTAAAATCATTGAGTGGGACCCCTGGTTGTCTGCCACTGGGAAATCAGGTGTTAAAGGAAACTCCAGCTCTGATGTTCGTATGCTCTGCAAATATCGGAGGTAGATCGTCTCTCTTCCTCCATATTTTCTCCACTCTATTCCTGATGTTGATGTTGAGCATTTCTAATCCTGCTTCTTGGTGCAGATCCTGTAGTCTTCTCCTCTTTTTCCTACGGATGTTGGTGAGTAGGTAGAGAGCTTTATTTTATATTCTCAAGTTCCAATTTTTTGGTCCTTGTTTCACCCTGTTCATCCTTATCTTCCAATCTCTTTCATAGTTGTTGATTTCTAAAGCTGTTGTCCTTGCCTGAAAACATATGTTCTTGTATGGAGTGACGATGAGGTGGCTTATGTTGTCCGCGAACTGTATGTTTAGGCAACCAGGCATTATTGGTGGTGGTAGGTCTGCTGTGTATATTGAATACAGTGTGGGGCTGAGATAGCCCCCCTGCGGGAGGCGAGCTTCCAATTCAAATTCTGGTTCTGAATAACAATCGATCTTTACATATGCTCTTCTGTCTGTGACATAATCGCAGAGAATTCTCTCCAGATTGCTATTCATCTGGAGATTTAAGATCTTATATTGCATTCCTCTGACCCAGACTTTGTTGAATGCTTTTTCTACATCTCTCAGGACCAGATCGATGTAGTTATTCTCTGCTTTGGGCTTTGCTATTTTCTCTGTTATTATGCCAAGTGTCATGGTGGTGTGTCTGCCTCTTCTGAATCTGAACTGATAATCATTATAAAGGTCATTTTCTTCAAGATATTCTTTTAGTCTTCTGTTAAGGATTTTCACAAAGACTTTGTGCATGAAGTTCATTAACAATATTGGCTGGTAACTGCTGAGGTTGTTTGGGACGAATATCATTTTGGCTAATTTATAGCTATCAGGGAAGTAACCGGTTTTTAAGCACAAGTTAAAAATATTCTTTAACGTTCTGATGATTGTTAGGTGCCTTGGTAAGATTACGTCTGGTTATTCCTGAGGAGCCTGGTGCTTTCTGCTTGAATGATTGTATTACGCCTTTGATCTCTTCTGTTGTTATGTGGCCCCTGTACCCATAATTTCCTCCCGTTCTCGTTCTACAATTGGTGCTGGAGTGATCTTATCTATGTTTCCTCGCAAGAATGTGTGGACCATTTCATCTATCTCTGGATTGAAGTCTTTGTCCTCCTCTGGTCTTATGGAGAACACTGATTTCCAGTGATTATGAAAAAGTTTTTCTGTGGTCCTCTCTTCTTTTCTCCCCGTTCATTCTTAATTGTTATTTTTTCTCGGCGGTCTGCCTTTGTCTATTTATTAGTCTCCATTTCTCTTTTGGTCTTCTTTATTTGTCTATTTTCTCTATTAGGCTATCCCATATGTGGCTTTGCTGTTCTATGAGGTGCCTCAGTTCTTCTCTCCATCCTCTGATTTCTTCATATTGCTCTATATTTGGTTCATGTAGAATTATTTGGTCTAGTAATCCTCTTAGTTGCCTATTCTTTCTCTTCATTTCCTCTGTCAATCGAGGATGTGGAAGAGTACGATATCATGTCTTTGGTATATATCTTTCATTCGCTTCAATGATCGTTCTTGTTAATCTTGAGTTCTTTTCATCAATATCTTCCAGGTTGGCATCTGTAAGATCCTTTGGGATGAAGTTACTAAGATCTTGTGTGTAACCTACCCAGTTTGCTCTCTTGTGATCCTTCCTCGCCGCTACCGGTACCTGTATCGGGTATTGATTCATGAGCAAATGTGTTCTAACATGGTCACTACATGCAAAGGTAACTGGTTGCATGTGGATGTTGTATGGCATATTGAAGCAAGCTACTTAGTACCAAAGATTTTGAATAGGTTGTGCAGGGGAAGGTAATTTTTTCTTGGTGCTTGGTATCCCGTGGCTACTATTATTGGCATTAATTCCGTTTAACTTTTTACGGCCAAGTATGCCTCATCCAAATTATTAACTTCTTTGAACTTCAGCCCTCTTCTTATTGCTATGACCACCCTGTCATGATGTTTTCCTGAAGGGTTCAGACAATCTGAGCCTTCCAATTTTATATGTTTCTTGCTGCGCTTAGTTTCCCCTTAAAATTTCCCATGCTATGATTGGCCAATTTTTATAATACTTATGTTCGCGTATAAATACTATATATAATCTAGCAGTTTGTGAATAATTCCATTTTTGTTCATTCCCTGAAGATGACCTAACACGGTTGAAAGATGTCTAGGAATAAAGAATGTCATTCGCAGATGTTTTTTCTCGCCTTGAAGACCCCGTTAAAAAACTTGTAAGAAATATTAAGAAAATACAAGTTAAAATTAATAACACTGCCACAGCTGTGGAGTTCAATAGTACCTGCATACAACATGGCCTTTTACCTAATTATATATATATATATATATATATATATATATATATATATATATATATATATATATATATATATATATATATATATATATATATACAGTAAACCCTCAACATAATGAACTATATGGGGCGGGTGGGGTTGTTCATTAAAGCTTAAGTTCATTAAACCCAATTGTCGTTAAAAGCGATGGAAATAACAATGGTTCGTTCGTTAATCTGTATATAAAGACTGTATTGCATAGATATGATATTACTAATAAAGTTAAGTGGACTTCATCAGATTTAACGAATTTCGGTTCATTAAACCTAATGGAGTTCAGCCTAGGAAATTTGGTTCATTATATCTGAAATTCGTTATATCAAGGGTTTACTGTATATATATATATATATATATATATATATATATATATATATAATAATTAATTCTTAAATTTGTACTAGGGTATGTGAGGATTTATAAAACTTAAATAATTATATCGTAGTTAAGGTGTCCTGTTTGCATTTGCTTTGAGTCACCAATGAATGAGTCATTGACTCATGCTGAATTGACTGTATGAAAAATTCCTGGTTATGATTTTATGACCAAAAGCTGAAAGTATCTCTACTGCTGTTTTTATTCTTTCTTTTATTTATTTCTCCTATTTCACTCATTTCTTTTTATTTTTATTTTCCCTTTTTTTCGCTCTTTTGTCCTTGTTTCTTTCTATCTTTTCCCTTTTATTTCACGCTTTTCCTTTATTTTTTTGCTCATTTTGCTTTTAATTTTCTTTGTTCGGTCCTATTCCTTTATTTTTATTTCATTCTTTTTCCTTTAATTTAAAGTTGTTGTTTTTTTTATTCTTATTCTTTGTTATTTTTTAACTGGGAGGGGTGGAGGGTGCTAAGTATAATCTGTATGAGTCAGGTTTCAATTAGTATTCCTACATACACACATAACGACCAGGGGTTAGGGTCACCCACATCTCTCCCATTACACACTGCACCCCATTTCAAGTGCGCAAAAGCAGAGCACCGATTCTGTAGCGTTGTTACACACCGACCCTGTATGTTAAGGCACCATGATCTCTTGCAGAACACATTTATCTAACACACGTCATATTTGTTCCTAGAGATTGGCAACATGCCCTCCCGACCCCAGAATTTAGGAAGGGTGGTGGTTACATCAATCTATTTCCAATTGTCATTCTGATCCTGTGTGAAATTCATATAAAGGCCAGAATGATAAAAACTATACGATTTTTACTTTTTATTTCGTCTCTTTCTTCTCCCTGTTCATTCCCCCCACCCCACCCCCGCATGATTAGACCAGACTAGGTGGTCAATAGGGCATTAAACCCAGTTGCATTATTTCACTTTCCCCCCAAACACTCTTGATGAAGCTCTTTTAAAAGGAAGCGGATATACCCTCGTTTGTTTTTGCTTTTAAATAATAGTGGATGGGTGGATTCACGGTTATGGGTTTCCTAGGAAGCCTTCAATCCCACTTGACCAGGCTCGGAAGCCTACTTTGGCCCTGCCGTCTCCAACAGGCCCTGAGCTGTGCCTTGTTACACCGATGCACACCAGTTTCGGTTTTCTTCAGCTAATACTAAGGTCAGGCATTTATATCCCCTACACAGGGATCACCCAAAGTAGATGCCCCTAATTGGGGCTTTGCCTCAGGGAGGGGGGGGGTAGATTGACAACCGATTCCTTGGTCTTGTATTCACTTGGGAGGCGCATATTTGTAGCCTTAGGGTCACTTGTACCCGCACCATGCACGTACGCTCAGTGGCATTCAGGACCTGAGGTGGTGATATAGAGCTTTTACCCCCTCTTGTTTTGGGGTTCCTTTGTTTGTTCGAAGAGTGTTTATTTAGGTGATGTATTCCTCTGCATCCCAACATCTATTGCGAAGGTGAGTACAATTTATCAGACCCAGTCTCCGCTTAGCGATTGGTCACGCACAGCAACTACACAGCTATGTTGACGCAGGGAAGATGCCACGTATTTTATGCCTTGCAAAGCATGTGTTCGTCTCCCTCAGTAACTGAGGAGACTCGTTTCTTTCGACTGTCGATCTCAATGGCGCCAATGGTGCCAAGATACTGGTATCAAGCCCTAAATCTTTCAGGTTGGGTTCAGGACAAAGAGACTCTTCAAGAGTCTGATGTAACTCCTGGAGCGGTTACGCCCAAGACGGCGCCATGTAAGATAGCATTTTTTAGCATGTCACCTTAAATTTGCTCTTGGAAAATCTTTCTTGTTTCATGGAGCCATAACTGTGTACACAGATGGCTCCAAGTCTGAAGGGGAGGAGTTGGCTTCCTTGCTACTTTCCCCCTTGTTTGAAGCCGGCATGGTTCTTCTGGGTCTGTGTCTCCCTCTACCGCCAAGCTAATTCGAGTATCGGCCGGACTCGGTTTGAAAACTCTTTTGTAGTTCATAGCGACTCACAGAGCGTACAAAGACCCCTTGATGCATTAAAATCTCCATATCCCTTGTTTCACATATCCATGATGCCATGGCTGCTGCAACTTGGAAGTTTAAGATGCTGGGCCCTGGAAATGTAGGGGTTGCTCTAAATAAGCCTGCTGATGAGGGGGGATCAGGAACCAATACCTCAATGATGTCATTTTCTGTCTTCGAATCGGACACACTCGCTGGATATGGCACCACCTGATAGAGTGCTCCACCAAACCTCTGTGCGATGACTGCTTGGTCCCTAAGACTGTTACTCCACTTATTGGTTAACTGACCTAATCTCACCCCCAGGGAAGCTTTGTGTGCAGTATCTATTCAAATACCGTAAGAGACAAGGATGCTACCTCCTGTGCCGACTCTTTGGGAGGGACTCCTGCATTCTGGTTGCTTGCTTACGTCCCTGGTGGAAGTAGGCCTCACATGAGGCACCTACGCATACCCTCTTCTGTTTTTGTTGTTTTGTTCATAGTTTATTGGTTTTATTTTAGAGTAACCTAAATATGTTTCCATTGTAGGCATTTCAACACAATCTGCCCCAGCAGCTCATGGAACACTGGGCAATATTGACGACCCTCCAGGATGCCATCAGGGGCATGGGGAGGCAAAAGACTAAGAATTTTTCTGTAATTTTGATTGTTGTGCCTTGTTGGCAGTGTCCAGGAAGTATTGTGAAATTTTTGTCTTCATGTTTGTCTCAATTGTCATGGCTTCCTTTTCATGTTTGTCTCAATTGTCATGGCTTCCTTTTCATGTTTGTCTCAATTGTCATGGCTTCCTGTTCATGTTTGTCTCAATTGTCATGGCTTCCTCTTCATGTTTGTCTTAATTGTCATGGCTTCCTTTTCATGTTTGTCTCAATTGTCATGGCTTCCTCTTCATCTCAATGCAAGCATCTTCATTTTTCCTACCCTGCATCAGAACTCGTTCCTAGGCAAAGGCCATGTGCATATGTCCTCATGTACATACACATTCCTTCACAAGCCCTCCCCCATGCACATCTATCAGACACTATCCACTGAATTCTAATTTGTATTTCTTTTTTTACAGGAATTTCTTTCTCCAGGTGATGGATATTTGTTTTTATTTGTTCTTAGTTCTCATTTTTGTCTTTTGTCCTGATGTTAAATCTCTGAACAATGGCTTAGCAAGAACTCCCCCGATGGGATGGTTGGCCTGGCAGAGATTCAGGTGCAACACTGATTGTGTCAATGACCCAAAAAACTGTATCAGGTACTGTATCACTACTTTTTCACCACCTAGAGCTTATTGACAGAATTGTCCCCTCAGCCTGATGGGTGAGGGGTTAGCTTATTAATGGGTGGGGATGGGGCCAATACTAATATTGCATGTAGAATTCTACATAATCTACAGGTCCTTCACTTTAAGGAACCCTGCAAATTCACTCATGAATAGAGATAAATATTACACTACCTGTTAAATAATCCATAACTCTATAATTTATGAGGGGCGATCAATAAGTTTGGCAATTCAGATATAAGGAAACGAGATATGAGGAAAAGTGTTTTATTTTTTTTCAATATAACTACCCTCGACTTCAATGCACTTGCGCCACTTGTTCCTGAGGCTTTGAATTCCCGACAACCAGAAATCTCCCGACTGCTGTTCAATCCACTCCTGGACGCGAGCTGGACATCTTCATCGTCCCCAAACCGGCGTCGACGCAGTGCAGCCTTGAGCTGGTGGAATAAAAAGTAGTCGCTAGGGGACAGATCTGGACTGTAGAGGGGATGGTTGAGCTCCTTGAATCCGCACTCACACAGGGCAGCTTGTGCAACTCTGGCCTTGTGGACTTTGACAACGTTGAAGTCGATCATGGGGCGTGAGGTTTCTAGGGACCCAACGGGCGGAGACCTCTGGTCATGGCCAAATTGTCGTGGATGATGTTGATAACACTTCCATGTGATATTCCAAGTTCTCGCTCGATTTCTTCAACCTTGACCTGTCGATTTTCGAGGATCATCCTCTCCACACGGGCCACATTGTCCTCATTGGTCACGTCTGATGGGCATCCTGGACGGGGGTCATCCAAGGGACTCATGACCATGGCGGAACTCCCTATTCCAGCAAGCAATGGTTGCATAGGAAGTGGCGGCGTCGGTGTACACTGCAACCATGCATTCATGGATTTCTTTTGCATTCTTGCCTTCTTTGGTCAAAAATCTGATCACTGCGCGGTGCTCAACCTTCTCCATTGTTGAAAAATTTGTGACTGACGATTTGCGATCAGCTACTGCTTCTTAAATAGACGAGGCAGGAGCGTGCGGCTGCAGGTCCTGATTTGTCATAACTTGTCTTAACACTCCCACAAACACTCATCCCCCTTCTGTTTTGCCCTACCGATTCGCAAAACCTATTGACCGCTCCTCATAAGATGGGGATTTTTTGAAAATTTATAAATGTTTTTTTTTGCTTAGTTGACAAATGACTTCAGGTGTTTTGGAAATTCAAAGGATTGAAATAGTTAAAAAGATCAAGAAGAAGAAGATGATAAACATGAAGAAGAAGAAAAGGGTGTTAAAATAAAGAGTCTATAAAGGGAATTAAAAAAAGCGGTTAAGATTAGCAAATAAGGTCGTAGGCCACCCCCCGCAGGTTGCCTGTAACCAAGCTCTTCCTGTTAAGGAAGAGAACAGCGGCTTGTGTGTGTATATTTGTCTCATCATTATTTGGAATCTTCTCTTTGCATCAATCTTAGAAGGGGGTGCTGAAGCAAAAAGGTTGAGAATCATTGCCTGAGTGCTTCGAGCACTTGTCTCTTTTGGTCTACTGTTATTTCTATCGAATTTCACTTTTTATTATTATTATAGATTTCCATGTTGGGGGGTTTAGGGTTATTTTTTTATGTTGCAACATGATATCAATGATGCGTATTTGTGGTCTGGAAAATGGCTCCTGAGTTTCCACCTAGACAAGTGTAAATATAGGAGGGTCAGAAAAACAAGTTTTGAAGACCAAGGTTACATGATGGAGAAACATTTGAAGAGGACAACATCAAATAAGGATTTGGGTGTCAGATTTGATCTGGCTGAAAAGGTGAACAAGGCAAATAACATTGTGGGGTTAATAAGAAGAAATGTTACCTTGCATGCTGAGATGTTTAGATTATTTATCATACTGGTGAGACCACACATAGAGTATGCCAATCAGGTATGATGACCCCACCTTGTGAAAGACATTGTGACTTTAGAAAATGTACAAAGGAGAGCTACCAAGCTGGTGCCACAATTGAAAGATCTGATGTATGGAAAATGACTGAGAGAGCTGAGACTACCAACTTTGGCTTATAGAAGAGTAAGGAGAGACATGATGGAAGTTTTTTAGATCATCAGTGGAAGGTATGATGGAGAATGTAGTGAGGGAGTGTTACAACATTTACAAGATAGCACCAACAGGGGACACTCTGCCAAGTTATTCAAGACACGGTCAAGGCTGAACCTAAGGAAGTATTCATTCCCATGTAGAGTGGTTAACAACTGGAACAGCTTGCCAGAGTAGGTAGTCGTGGCACCCTCGGTGCAGTAATTTGAAGCTCGACTGGAGAAGTTCTGGGCGAATCAGAAGCTGGTGTATAATTATAGAGCTCAGATAGTCAAATACACACCACCACCAAATGTTAGTAATAATGTAAATCTGGAGTCACAGGCGTAAGCCTCTTCCAGGGGTTCATCTGTGAGTATGCGAGTTATTGCCCACTCTCATTTCTGTGCACACTATCAAAAACACAAAAAAACTAATACACCAAAGAATCAGCCCAAATATGTCTCAGACACAACACAGTTTCATGAAAGCACACTCAACCTATTCATACATGACATCCCTACAACCACAACAGCCACACTTACGCAGAGGACATCTCACTCATAGCACAACACCTCCTTCATCGCAATAGCAAGCAGGACACTCCAGTAACATATAAACAAACTAGAACACTGGCTCACACAAACTGCCTGAAAAACTTGGGGAGTTGTATTTGGGGCAGCTTGTGTCCCCTGGGGTGGGGCTTGTTCAGGAACTCATGTTTGGTGCCAAGCAATTTAATTCCAGATGTGGTGTCAGGCGGTGAAAAATTGTATCATGGTTCAGAAGCCTCTTTTACTTGGCCGTTTCTTCTTTACCAGTTTGTTGATTCTGAGCACAGCAAAGTATTCGATCTCTCCAGATCGTTCTTTTTCAGCAGATCTAAGTTTGAGAAATAAGTTAGACAGCCACCTTTTATAACTCTGAGTCTCAATGCTAAGTCACAAACCTAACACTAGCTTATCATGATTGGTCCATTTCCTGTTCTAATGTTTACATCAGCCTGACAACTCCTTGCTGTGTTCTCAGGGGAAAGGAAAGGTCCAGGAGACAGCCTTCACTGCTACTGTTCAATTTATGTTAAAAAAAAGCCTGAGTTGTGTTAAAGCTACTATGAAAGAAGCCTTTGTTGCTTTCCTCACGGGGTAATTCAGTGATGCCCTCACAGAGCACCTGCAAGATGCAGACCACTGCATTAATTGGGAAGTGGCAACTGTGGTTGTTCATGCAATCAATACAAAAAGGGGGAAGTAACAGGAGCTTCCATAGCAGCTTCATACTACTTAAAGACCAACTCAGGTTTTTTTAACAGAAATTGAACAGTGGCAGTGTAGGTTATCTCCAGATCTTCCCCTTACCCTTGCCTCCTTTACCCTTAGTAAACAGCAAGGAATCATAAAGCCAATCTGAACATTAAAACAGGAAGTAGACCGATTGGTGAAGAGGAACTGGTCCTCATTAGAGGAAGAAAGCACAGACCGCGAAGGCTCTTTTTTTTTAGGGCAGCCCCTAGTAAAGGAACCCTCCATGGCCCAAAGCAGAACCAATCACATCAGGGAAGTATTAATATAAAAAAACCTTTCCCCAGACAGAGGAGTCAGATATGTGTAAAGAGAGGAGGGGGGAAGAGACAGCAGTGTTATGATTGCATGGAAGTAAGCAAAGTTATTAATTAAAATTTAACCTAACTGAATCAAGACACTGCAATTCCGAGTTCAGCAAATTTAATTAACAATTTAGTGTGGTTAATTGTGAGATGAGTAGTTTCCTTGTACCACCCCCTGGGAAACAAGGCCCCCACTGAGAATAACTTAAATAAATGTCCTCAAACCCAAAATTACTTATGGCATTCATTTGTTCACATTCTCATGTTTATTTTTCAGTGAAAAACTCTTCATGGAAATGGCAGACATCCTTGTGAAGGAAGGTTACCTCAAGAGGGGCTATGATACTATCTCAATTGATGACTGTTGGCTGGCTAAAGAAAGGGACAAGGATGGGAAGCTTCAGCCAGATCCTACTAGATTTCCCTCTGGGATCAAAGCTCTTGCCGATTATGTGAGTTAATCAACTCGCTAGTCACTCATACCCTCTCCCTGAGATAAGCCTCAAAGGCTTGGCCTTAAACCCTGGATGGGCTGCCACTCACTCCTACCCTGTCCCCAAGCACTGCATCTCGCTTCACAGTCGCACTGGATGAAATACATAGCTTGGTTTTGGATTTATCACAATGTGATGCAGGATCGCGAGTCCCTCACCAATTTTTTACACTGCCCAGACAAGGCCAGCTCGGTGGTTCAAGGAGTGGGTATTGAGGAGCGAGTTTATTTTTTTAATTAAAAAACAATAAATAATGCAAACTAAACCAAACCAAAGCCCCAAAACCTTTAAAATAAATATACCTTATAACCTAGACTCAAAATGATTATATATATATATACATACACTCTAAACTACTATATAAGTGGCCTATATAAGAGTCCCTCACCAATTCTTTACACTGCCCAGACAAGGCCAGCTCGGTGGTTCAAGGAGTGGGTATTGAGGAGCGAGTTTATTTTTTTAATTAAAAAACAATAAATAATGCAAACTAAACCAAAATCACAGCCCCAAAACCTTTAAAATAAATATACCTTATAACCTAGACTAAAAATGATTATATATATATATACATACACTCTAAACTACTATATAAGTGGCCTTACAATTATATTGGCCAAAAACCGCACTTGCAAAGTGAAAAGCCTAACCTGTGCTTAATGGGGTGACCACCCACCTGTGGCTGTTCTCAGGTGAATGAGGCTATACAGCTTATGGGGACGGGCTTTAATGCCTTACAGATCCCGGCCATCTTGTCAATGGCTTAGTAAGAGATCCTCTCTGGCTGCTCAGTTAGGAGGTGCAGTCCTTTGGGAAGTGATCATCCACTGGGAAAATTCTGGTAAGTGTGCCTTGCCACACAGTCATCAACATAACTTATAATAAATCATTATTGTGTAAGGCCAAGCATGTGAATTGCAGCGAGCAACACCCTGCTTCCTCATAGCAATGTGACTCATATTTTTTTTAACAGGTCCAGGTTGTGCAACCTGAGATGCCCTACGCATCTCATATCCCCTCCCTGAGGATCACCGTGTTGTAGTGGAGGGGCTTGCGTACTTTAATGACACAGTGGGTTATGTCAGTGAAGACTGTGATGGACATTGTTATCTATCAGTCTGTCTTCAGGGGTCCTACCTTGGAGTCAGACTAAGGATCCTCACATGCGTGTGTTGAGTACCGCTGTACAGGTTGCCGATCATGTTCACCAGAGGTATCACTTTAAAGGCCGCACTTGTTCTGGAGCTGATAGCGGTTCACAGCGTGGGTCTTAGCCTAGCTGTCGTCAAACTTCCATTCATGATGTTGCACTGTTTTTAAAACGACAGCTGTAGCGTGGGGGAGAGCTACCCGGAGGACGGTGTAAAGCACCTAGTCTTGGGGCAACTACAGTAAAATGACCACTTCCTCAGGGGTGCATGTTCTTTTAATACAAATATTTATGGGCAAAAATAATAAAAACTTTTCCCAGAGGCCCCAGGCTTCTCGGCCCCATGCCCCCAATGACCGTGATCTTCGTAGACTCGATCCTTTTGATTCCAAGGTCGACGATGATCTTGATTATGATAGATTTGTAGTTTTAAAATCAGACAATGATACACCAATAAGTGAGGCTGACATTTTCAATGTCTGTGAAGACTTTGTTGCCAAATGTGGTCTAGGAATGATGGCTGCCTTGTTGTGGAGTCCTCTTCATTTGATCAGCATCAAAAAAACAAAGCACTAGATTCTCTTGCCTTCCCCAATATCTCCTCATCAGCCCATCCTACTTTTAACACCTGCAAGGGGGTTATCAGGTTGGGGGAGCTTATTGAATATGATGTGGACTGGCTTGTTGCTAAACTGATTTCTCAGAAGGTAGTGTAGTTGGTGCATACCCTGTCACTCATAATGTTATTGCACCAGAGTTCCTTCCGCTACTATCATATTAACTTTCAATAGGTTGGAACTCCTTAAGAATATCAAGGCTGGTTATATGTGTATTCCTGTGAAGCCCTACATGGAGAATCCCCGTAGGTGCTTTCATTGTCAACGTTTTGCATATGTCAGTAAGCACTGCAGGCAGGTGAGGGTATGTGTCAATTGTTCCTGTGATTTCCATGTAACACCGTGCCCTCGTCCTCCTTGTTGTGCCAACTGTGGTGGCGACCACCTAGCCACCTCTAAGCAGTGCACATTTTCTTGTATGAGAGAGAGGTTGTTGCTCTTCGGAATAAATTCTGAATTAGCATTAAGGATGCTAGAAGGAGAGCTAAAGAATTATACATCCAACCAGGAGTGAGTTTTGCGAACGCCTTTAGAGTGACCAGACCAGTCCGTAACTGACAGCAGAGACAATTCAGACCTCCACTTTTACAGCCGCAGAATATCCATCAAGAAGCCCCAATAGAATCTCTGCCTCAGAATGATGCTCCTCCTCCCTCTCCAATCATTAGGGAGGTTCCTGCTTCTCCTAAACCAAGGCGCAAGAGGACTCGCCATTACTCAGATTCCCCTCCATCAGCATCCAACCAACCATTGACATGTCCTGAAGACATGGAGGCAGATTCCCTGGATGTTCGTGTGGTGTTCGTTTCATCTATGGACATCCACCCTCCTCCCACTGAATCTGCCTTGAGTCCATCAGTCACAACTAGCCAGCCTATTACATCCACAGCATCAGTAACTCCAGAAGAAGCTGAACAGATTTTTTTCTGATCCAGCTTTGGCTGTGGCTCTTTTGGAAGAGGATAAACAGCCTTCTGGGGTTTCTTCACCCACCCCAGCTGACCCACCAACCACCTCTCAGAATGACTCAGTACCATTTCTCTCGACATTACTACTTACCAGTAGAAAGGACCCAATATCTTCGGAGGCATATTTGCCAGCAAAAACCACCCTGTCATATTCACAACTGACAGATGCTTCTTTGCCCTCTAATAAAAGTGCCATCCCAAAAACATTCAAACTACTTATGCCTCAAACGTTAATTGCACCTAAAAATCAAAAATGTTCAAAACCCCTGTCACCTTCACCAGGTGCAAAGAAAAATTTAATTACCCTTAAACAATGAGTATGTTTCCAATTGTTCATTGGAATCTACAAGGGATCTTCTCCAAATGGGAAGAATTCAAATTCCTGCTTCATGATTACCACCCTAGTTGTATAGCATTACAGGAGACCCAATTGGGCATTCGCCGATTACCCAATATCCACCACTATGTGGGATATTTTAAGAATCCACCAGGACCCATTCATGGTTTGGCTATTTTTGTCCATGAAGACTGTTCTCACTTAGCAATCCCGTTGAGAACAGACCTTCAAGCAGTGGTGGGTGATTTGTGTGTATACCAACCGTTTATACACAGTCTGTTCACTGTACCTCCCTCCTGGTGAAAGAGTAGTTGCTTCAGATGTAGCTAACAAATTAGCCAATCTTATCTCCCAACTCCCGACCCCATTCCTACTAGTTGGAGACTTTAATGCAAGACACCACCTTTGGGGAGACTATGATGACATCCCTAAGGGAAATCTGATTGTGAGACTTATGGAGACCCTGGATGTGTTATTATTTAATGATGGCACTCCAACATCTTTCCATGTCCAGACCAACAGCTTTACTTATGTAGATTTGTCACTTTGTTCCTCAGACTCTAGAGCAGATTACAGCTGGTCGGTGGATCCTGATCTGGGAGGAAGCGATCACTTCCCAGTTGTTCTGACCTCATGCCTGGGAGGCCCTCCTCTCCCACTGGGCAATAGGTGAAACACCAGGAAAGCCAATTGGCCAAAGTTTAAATACCTTTCTCACCATTCTGGACACTTCCCTCAGGGCAACATTGACATGGTCCTGGAGAACTTCCATGATCATGTCAACCAGGCGGCAAATTCTTCCATGCCCCTCTCCAAAACCTGTTCCCACAAGACCCATCTCCCTTTTTGTTCTGAGGAATGCAGCAAAGTGGTGACAGAGTGTAAGCGAGCTTGTCGTCGCTACCATCGAAACCCTACTGCCATCAACAAGTATGCTCATAGCCTAGCCAGGGCAGTACAACAGCGTACCCTCCGCCAGGCTTGCTGAATTTCCTTAAAAGAGTACATCAACTCTATCAACCACCAAACTCCATCAGACAGTCTGGAAAAGAGTGAAAAAGCTCATTGGCAGAGCAAGTTGTTTCTCTGCCCCTCATATATTTGAAGCAGGCAAGCTTTTGGGAGACTTGTCCAGAATTTCAAATGTCCTGCCCAAGGCATTTGCTGACATTTCCAGCTTTAACAATTGTTCCTTAGAATTTCAGGAAAATTCAAGAGCAGTGCCTCTTGAACTTCATGAACTTTGAAGTGCTCTTAAAAGATGTGGATCCACCACACCCGCTCCTGATGGTATCTCTTATGAAATGATCAGGAATATGTATTCAATACTCATTTCATATCTTCTCGATTTATTTAACCATATCTGGATTAAGGGCTGTTTCCCTTCCAATTGGAGGGAAGCAATCATACTTCCCCTTCATAACCCAGGACCCCGTAAGGGGCGCGGCGATTTGCCATCCTGGCCGCCGTGCTGACGGGATCCAGCGCTCCGTCCGGCCCCAGCTTAGCCTCTCTTCCTTCCTTCAGATAGCCCAATTTCTCCCCTACCTCGTCGCTTTTCATACAACCTCTCCCACAACTTTCTCTGGTCAGCCTCTAATTTCACAGGGTAGAATGCTGACCTTCTTCTCAAGCCAACCACCCCGGATCGGGGCTGAGGGGGGGAGGGGACATTGTTCCCTAACCCCTCAGCTCCGGTTCGGGATGGGTTTTTTTTAACAACCTGCTTCATCCCCACCCACATCTTCCTCACATCCCTTTTCCTCTCCTCTTCACAACCTATATTTTTTACGCCGTGTCCAAGGTGGAGCCGCCATGCCGAAGGACTGCCAGGCCACCAGGCGGGAGGGGTGGTCCCGAATGGCGGCGCCTGGCTCTGCCGGGCTTGTAAGCACCTCTCGCAGTGCGGGCAACTGCGAGAGGTGATGAGCTATTGCGTCCCGTAATCAAAAGAGGGTCACCATGCCCATGTATGAAAAAAAACAAAAACCCCAACCCCCAACTTCCCCAAAAACATCTACGGAGCCGCCCTCAGGCAGCTCCACCGAGAAAATGGAGGTCCCCCCCCTTGTGCTTGCGCAAGGGACCCTCCATAATTCTTTAACCGGAGAGGAGGCTTACTCCTCTCCTACGCCTACGGGTGTAGGGGACTCCCCCTCACCCCCTTCTCTGGAGGTGCTTTCGGGCACCTCCCTATCTCCAGCGGCAGTCCCTCCTTTGCTTTCTAAGGGGACTGCCAAGAAAGCCAGCAGGCAGCCCATTGCCGACCGCCCCTCGTGCAAGCGGCTCGGTAGGGCAAACCCCCTTAGGGGGGAGAGGGAAGCCAGGCCCCTTCGGTCGCTTCCCTCAAAAGACCTGCTGGCAAGAATTTTGAACCTTGCTGGGGTCAAGGCCTGTGCCTCCCCACACCACCTGACTAGTGACAATACTGCCAAGGGGACCTGCGATGTCCTGGGAGGGGATGGCCAACTGGAGGCCCCTCCTGTGATAGACATGGTCCTTGAGGAGACCCAGCCCCAGACGGTAGGGCCTTCCATGGGGGGGAATTCGGGCTCGGCGCCAAGCACCGAACCCGAATCCGCCCCTATGCAAGGTCCTCCTCAAATGGCTGAGGGCTCCGAGGCAGTAGAAGGAGGGGAGGGATCTCCTCCGACAGGTGCCCCTACGACAACCAGGACCTTCTCCATTTCGGAGAGGGACCTGGCTGAGGCTGGTCCATCTGGCCTGGGGACTTCTGCCGGCGGAGGTGAAAAGCGGGTTCATTCCCCGCCCTCCTCTCCTAAAAAGAAAAAGACTCAAAAGACGAAGAAGACTCGGGGCTCCTCTCCATCCGCGGGGGCTGCGGGGACGGATGGGTCTGCTACCACTTTGGTAGGCGACCAAGCCAAGATCGGCACATCCGGCCCCTCTACCCCCTCGTGTGCGGAGCCCATGACTACGACTAAGACCAAGAATGCACAGGGCGGAGCCTCGATGACATCGGGGCCCCTGATTCAGAGGTTACCTGGCGTTTTCGAGCCCGCTGGCTTCAAACGCTTCCTCGTTATTCGCTCCACTGATGGCACCATGTTGTCCAAGGGCAACATGATCCATCAGAGGAGAGGATTAGCTAGTGCAATTGGTAGAGAGCCGAAGGTAACCCGTTTCTCGGACGGGAGCCTTCTGGCGAATGCGGCGAATCCCGCCGAGGCGGCCAAGATAAGTGCTCTTCGGACACTTCATGGCACCCCGGTGAGTGTGACGCCGCACTCTACCATGAACTTTGTGAAAGGAGTAGTTTATGCGAGGGAACTTGTTGACTACTCCATTGAGGACATCACCCTAGAGCTGGCCGACCATGGGGCGGTCAAGGTCGAACGTGTGATGAGAAAACAGGGAGGGGCCTCGAGACCCACCCCTACACTCTTCGTCACGTTCGACTGTGACAAGCTCCCTGAGTCGGTGCGTGCCGGTTGGTACCGCTACCGCGTGAAGGCATTCGTGCCACTGCCGCGGCGGTGCTATTACTGCCACCGCTTCGGCCATACGAATCGATCATGTAGACGTGCAAAATCGGGGTCACCCGAAGTCTGTGTAAATTGCTCCAAGGTCGCACACGATAAGTCCAAATCGTGTGTGGCCAAGTGTGTCAATTGCGGAGAGCCGCACCCTGCTTCTTCGAAGCAATGTGGTGCATATCTCCTTGAGAAAGAAATCCTGGCCGTTCAGGCCCAGGATCGACTCTCATTCCGCGAGGCAAAGGACTTGGTCCTGGCGCGCCCGGCTCTGCCTGGGACGTCATATGCCTCAATAGTTAGAAAGGCACCCTCTGCTCCTGGCCCATCCAGGCCAACGAGCACGGTTGTTTCCGCGCCCATTCGGAGCCCTTCTGTGGGCTCTACCCAACCTGGGCGCTCCCCTGGTAAAGCTGGCGGCAAAAAGGGTTCATACCCTGCCCCGGCTAAAACCAGGGCTCCCCCCTCTTCCCCCAGCGTGACCGTTTCGCGTAAAGCGAAACGGCCACGCGCCTCCACCGAGTCGTTAGACTCACAGGAGGCAACACCCCTGAAGATGGTCGCTAGGCCATCTTCCGGGGTTCCTAAAGCTGTTCCCCGAAAGGAGGACAGCAACAAAGGAGCTTCGGCCCCTTTGCCCACGCCCCGAGGTGGAGCGAGTGGCTCGGAGACGGTGGTTCCTCGAAAAGAGGGCCCCCCGCCTCCGAAGCCGCAACGCCCGCCTAAAGTTTCGAGGCGGAGGGAGGAAAAGACTCGCATGGCGAGCCCAACCTCCCCCAATAAGTCCTCGAAGGCGACAGCGCCTTCAGCGCTTTGTCCGGCCAACAGCGCCCGGGGTTCTGCCCCCGGGAAGCGTACGGCCATTCCCGTGAGGGTCTTCAATTCGAGGAGGGCCCCCGCGTCTCCTCCGAGCTAGGCCTGGAGGGCATATTCCTTCAATGGAATTGCCGTGGACTCCGGGCCAACTGGGAGGAGCTGCGGAGGCTCGCCTCATCCCGTTCCCCGTTAGCTATTTTTTTGCAGGAGACCATGCTAGGCGCGTGCCCCCTGCCTGCCCTCCCGGGGTATAAGGGTCTTGCGACCCAACCACCGCGGGACGGCCGGGCTGGGGGATGCGCGGTTTACACCCGGCATGATGTCTCCGTTCTTCCTTTCTCTTTAGATACCTCCTTTCAGGCAGTGGCTGTGCAGCTGCACCTGGATAGGAGGTATACTATCATTTCTGCGTACATTCCACCGTCAGCTGACTTCGACGCGGGGGACTTTCGCCGCGTCGTGGCACGGTTGCCGAGGCCCTATCTCTTGCTTGGAGATCTGAACGGCAGGCATCCTCTCTGGGGAGATTACACCATAAATCCCAGGGGACAAGTCCTTGCCGATCTGATCGAAGAGCTTGAGATGGGTGTCCTAAACGTGGATGAGTTTACGCATCACTGTCCGAGAACCGCTTCATTTTCTTGCCTTGACCTATCTTTGTGCTCTTCGGATGCACAGCCTGATTTTGATTGGGGGGTGGTCGATGACCTCCATGGTAGTGATCACTTTCCCATTCAAATATCATTTTCAGGGCAACTGCCGCCTGAGAGACCACCTCGGTGGTGCTTGGCGCGGGCGCGGTGGCCTGCATTTCAGGAAATGACTGAATTCTCTATCTCAGTCAAGGAGTTTAGGTCGGTAGATGAGGCCGTCGAGTTCTTCTCCGGCAACCTCATCGCCGTGGGCCTGACTACTATTCCTAGGACGTCTGGCCGTTTTGCACGCCGACCACTCCCATGGTGGTCGGCCGAGTGTGAGACGGCCCTCAAACAGAAGCGTTATGCCTACATGCGCTATAAGCGCCGCCCGAACGATTTCACCGTCGCTGAATTTCGTCGGGCTAGGGCTAGGTTCCGGTATATTTCGAAGCACGCCCGCCGCTCTTCTTGGCGGGCATACGTGTCTTCACTTAACGGGAAGACCCCTTTAGCTGAGGTGTGGAAGCGAGTCAAAAGGATTCGGGGCAAGTTCTCGCAGGACCCCCCTCCCGTTCTCCAGGAGAATGGGACCGCAATCTCGGACCCCGCGTCCGTGGCGGAATCCTTAGCGACCGCTTTTTCCGCATTCTCTAGCCGTGATGCTGCTCCGCCAGCATTCAATGCACGTCGTGATGTCGCGGAAGGCCGCCGGCTGGACTTTACCTCCAGAGGCGGAGAACCCTTCAACGACAAGTTTACTGTGAGTGAGTTGCGTTCCGCTCTCGCTTCGTGCGCGGACACCGCCCATGGTCCGGACGATGTCCCGTACGCCATGCTTCGACACCTGGGTGAGCGAGGCATGGCCTTTCTATTAGATTTGTTCAACAGGATCTGGGTGGAAGGTCTCCTCCCAGACTCCTGGCGAATCGCTACGGTGCTCGCCTTTCGCAAGCCGGGGAGAGATCACTCTACTCCGACCGGTTTCCGCCCAATCTCTCTAACCTCTTGCGTGTGCAAGTTGATGGAGAAATTGGTAAATGTTAGATTAGCCTATTTCCTGGACAGCGGAGGCCATCTGTCTTCTGCACAGTGCGGCTTCCGTAAGTTCCACTCCACGTCGGATGCTCTGCTCCGACTGGAAAATGCCGTCTGCGAGGCTTTCCTTCGTAGACAGCACTACGCCACGGTGTTTTTTGATCTGGAGAAAGCCTATGATACCGCATGGCGATACGGTATCATGGAGACTCTCCACACGATGGGGGCGAGGGGACGCCTCCCAATGTTTATATCTGAATTTTTGCGAGATCGTCGATTCCGCGTACGGGTGGGGGGAGCCCTCTCCGGCCCAAAGGAGCAGGAAGAGGGTGTCCCGCAGGGAAGTGTCCTCAGTGTCACACTCTTTGCCCTGAGCATCAACGGCATCACCTCGGTGCTGCCGGAAGATGTTCTCGCTACGCTCTACGTGGACGACCTTTCGATCTCTTTTGGCGCGGCCCAGATGCCAACTCTGGAGCGCCGACTCCAACAGGCATTGAACCGCGTCTCTCGCTATGCCGAAGCGCACAGGTTTCGGTTTTCTTTGGCCAAGACTAAGGTGGTGCACTTCTGCCGCCATCCACGGCTTCACCCCGACCCAGATTTGTTTCTTAATGGGGTGCGCCTGGATGTGGTTGAGTCGCACCGTTTCCTTGGTCTTGTATTCGACCAACGCCTCACCTGGGAGGCTCACATTCGCAGCCTTAGGGTCTCTTGTACCCGCGCCATGGACATTCTCCGTTCCGTGACGTTCAGCGCTTGGGGCGCTGATAGGGCTACCGCCTTACTTTTTTATCGATCCTTTGTTCGCTCGAAGCTCGACTACGGATGCGAGTTTTATGCATCCGCAGCCGAGCGTTTATTGCGGAAGGTGGATTCGATCCACCACACCGGCCTTCGCCTTGCGACCGGTGCCTTCCGCACTTCCCCCATTGAGAGCCTGTTGGTCGATGCTGGGGAGATGCCACTCGCTCTGCGCCGCGTGCAGTGCATCACTCGCCTGTACGCGCGAGCCCGGCGCCTCCCCCAGTCGCCAACAGCTCTCACTGCATCCGCAGCTGATCTCGATGGTGCCTATGCCGCCGAGAGACGCCAGTCATACCCTAAGCCCTTTGGGTTTAGGGCCAGGAAACTCCTTCGAGAGGTAGATATAGCTCTCGGGCCGGTGGCGCCCCTGGTTCTGCCCAGGACGCCACCCTGGAGGGTACCACATTTGGCTATTTGTCGCCACGCCTCTGCTCCCAAAGCTTGTACTGCGCCGGGAGTATTGCGTTCGATCTTTTTGGAGCACACATCGTGTCACGCTGGTACCGTGCCAGTGTATACGGATGGCTCCAAGTCCCAAGAGGGGGTCGGCTTCCACGCCGTATCCCCTCTGTTTGAAGTCAGCGGGGCTCTACCAGGCGCTGCGTCTGTCTTCACGGCCGAGCTGGTGGCAATACACCACTCGGTACGGGAGATTACGCGACGTGCCCGGTTCGGAGACCGGATTGTGATTTATAGCGACTCACAAAGCGCCCTGAGTGCTCTCGGGGCATTGGAATCTCCGCATCCCCTGGTTCGCGAAATCCGTGACGCCACGGTTTTGGCGAGCCGGGCAGATGTCGAGATTATCTTCTGCTGGGTTCCTGGACATGTAGGAATTGCGGGGAATGAGCGCGCCAAAGAGTCCGCGAGGACTCTGCGACCGGACCAGCGTTTCGCTCTTCCTCACACCGACTACATGGCAGGAATACGGGCAGCTCTTCGGACTGCTTGGCAAAGAAGATGGGAGACGGTCGAGGGGAACTTAAAGTTGCGTGCCATTGCGCCGCGACTGTTCCCATGGACCTATCCCCCAATGCCGCGGCGGCTTCAGGTTGCTTTCTGTCGTCTTCGAATCGGACACACTCGTGTGACGCATCGTTACTTGGTGGAGCGCTCGCATGTGCCCTATTGCAACGACTGCGTCGTCCCCCAGACTGTTCGGCATATTCTTGTCGAATGTCCCAGTCTGGGTGATCTTCGCGCACGATACCTGTCTCGGTACCGGGATGGGCGGGGTCGCTACCGCCTGTCCCTTGTACTCGGGACGAGTGCGTGCACCATGACTGGTGGACTTATTGACTTTTTGGGGGAGGCCGGCCTTCTCCCCTTTATTTAAGGTTCCTTTTTTTGTTATTGTTTTGTTTTAGATTGCACTCTCCTGCACCGGGGTGAGGGGGACCTCCCCCCGCTGCCGGAGATTGCTTTGATTGTTAAGTTTTTCAAATTTATATTGATTGTTAAGTTTTCATATTTTAACTTTAAAGTAGCCTAATTCTAGGCTGTCGTGTTTTTCGGCGACTTATGCCCAAGTGGGTAGTTGCCAGATGGGCTCTATATAAAAAAAAAAAAAAAAAAAATCATAACCCAGGAAAGGAAGGGACACTTCCGACCCACTATCGCCCAATTGCCCTTACTTGTTCCCCATGCAAGCTTTTTGAAAGGATGGTGATTGCTAGGTTGGTATGGTTCCTGGAGAAACGCAACCTTATTTCTCCCTCACAGTTGAGTTTTAGAAAGAGACAATGCACCACAGACCTGCTGGTCAAGATGGAGGATTTCATTTGACAAGCTTTCTCAGAGAGACAACACTCCATTGCTGTCTTTTTTTATATAGAAAAAGCATATGATACCACCTGGAGGTGTGGTATCCTGAAGTAACTATATGACTGGGGTATCAAAGGCCATCTTCCTAGGTTCATACAGCAATTTCTTTCTGGATGCACTTTTCCTGCGTCCAGATAGAGGGCGTCCCACAGGGAAGTGTTTTGAGTGTCACCTGCTTCTATGTGGCTATCAAAGGCATTATTACTGATTTTCCTGCAAAGGTAATGACAACTCTTTATGTGGATGACCTGGCAATTTTTTTAGCATCACCTCTGCTGCCATTAACATCATTGTCAAGAATGCCGCTGCAAAAGGCTTTCGACTGTCATCCTCAAAAATAAAGGCAGTCCATTTCTACAATTTCAGGCAAGTTGACTGGGAACAGCCAGCCTTATCTTTGTATGGCTCCCCCATCTCATTTGAGCCTCATTGTAAATTTCTTGGGGTTATCTTTGACTCAAAGCTCTCTGAAAAGAATGGATATCTTAAAACTTTTATCACATGTTTCGTGGGGAAGTGATCGCCGTACCCTGTGGCTTTTGTATACAACCTTGATACAGTCTAAGCTGGATTATGTGTCACAGGTGTACTCTTCAGCCTCATCCTCAAACCTAGATAAGCTCAATTCTCTCAGCAATCAGGGAGTCCATCTAGCTTTGGGAGCATTCAAGTCCTCCCCAGTATGGAGTCTCCATGCAGAGAGTGGGGTCCTTCTACTATCCTTTCACCACTTTAATTTTAAACTGCAGTACATTTTCAGGCTGCAATAGCTCCCCCACTCACCTGTATATGAGTGTACCTATAATATTCACTCAGCCTTATATGACAGGTTTTGACAGGTTTCCTTCGCTGACTCGCCCATTTTCCCTCCGTATGACTGGAGATACAGGTCAACTGAGGGAATTATCAGTTATTCCACATGAGATCCCTAAAGTACCCCCATGGCTATTGCCACCTGTGAGGGTTTGCAAGGTGTTGGCAGGCGAACCAAAGACCAAGTTCTTGCTTTTGGTTCTATGAAGCCTCTTTTATGAACACTCTTTGTGCCACAAATCAAGCACTTTTATTTACACAGATGGATCTAAATCCTCTGATGAGGTAGTAGCTTCTGCGATCTTCCCCTCCCATCATTTGTCTGTGTGCCTGCCCAATACAGCCTCTATCTTCATGGCTGAGCTTGTCGCAATACTGGTTGTACTGTATACCATCGCTTCTTGATCACCGGGATCTTATACAATATTCTCTGATTCCCTCAGCTCTTTGGAGGCTTTAGTCTTTTTATTTCCAGATCACCCGCTGGTTTCAAAGATCCAACAGTGGCTTTTTTATTTATCCTCGTTCCACGAAGTTTTATTCTGTTGGGTACCTCACCACATAGGTATAAAAGGAAATGAGAGAGCAGATGCTGTTGCCAAGGCAGCTGCATCTCTAGGAACCTCCACCCCTGCTCCTCTTCCTTTCTGTGATGTCGTGCCATACATCTGTGAGTACGTGGTCGGCCAGTGGCAGAAGACTTGGGATGAACTCCCGAACTAAACTGCATGCCATCAAACAGTCAGTCATCCCTTGGCCACGCACTACTAGGACCCGTACTCAGGTTTTTATTCTATGCCGTCTGAGAATTGGGCATTGTCGTCTGACACATGGCTTTCTGATGGAAGGCCTTCATCAGCCTCCAATGTGCACTCACTGTGGAGTACCAATGTCCGTACTCCACCTATTTGCTGAATGCCTACGATTCCATACTCTGAGGCAAAAGCTTTTTCCTTTTATTTGCCAAGGGATGTGTCCTCAGCAGGTTCTGAGGAGCATCCTTTCCGTGCACCTTTAACATGAATCGAGTGTTTAAATATTTATCAGAGACAAATCTTTTAAAGGAAATTTAATGTTTTATCGTTTTTAGAACCAGATAGATGTATTGTGTCTTATGATTTTACTTTGATTTTATAATGTTCTAGAGGCATTTATTTTTCTACGTTTTTACTCCCTCTTCCTTTTATATATATATATATATATATATATACATATATATATATATATATATATATATATATATATATATCTTTTAGATTGTTAACCATAGTCTATGTTTTTAAAGAACATTTGAAATTTTAATGAATCCTCTCTTGAAAATGGCTGCAAGCTCACCCACTTGGACTTAGGCAGCACTCGTCTGTTTTGTACCATTCCATTCCATTCACCATCAGTAAATTCTGTCAAGCCAGAGCTAGGTACCGGTATATTTTGAAGCACGGATGCTGCTCTTCATGGCAGGCATATGTGTCCTCATTTAATGGGAAAACCCACTTGTAGAGTTGTAAAAGCAAGTCACAAGGAATTGTGTCAGGTTTCTGCCCCCCCTCTACCCCCCCTCCCCTCCATCCTGCAGGAGGAGGGGACTACAATCTTGTCCCCCACATCCAATGGGCGAAATCCTTTGTGACTGCATTCTCTAGCCATGATGCTACTCCAAAAGCAATTAAAGCATGTTGTGAGCTCACTGAAGGCCACAAATTGGACTTTTCTTCCAGAGGTGGCTTATTGTTGACTGTCCCAAGCTGGGTGGAGTGATATTTGCGCACATTACCTGTCCCAGTACCAGGGTGAGCAAGCTAGTTATCAGTTGTCCCTTGTACTCGGTACAGGTTCATCCACTACCAACTGTGGAATTGTTTTTCATTTTTGAGGCAGTGGGTCTCATTAGTAGCTTAGGTGTTGGATGTTTGCTTGAGCTTGTTTGGAAGCGGGCCTTCCTTCTGGTGTGTTGGCATGCCTTCTTTTTTGCTTGTCTTTTTTTTTTTAGGTAGAATTTCATAGCATTTTTGTGCATATTTTTTGTATATTTTAAATTAGTCTAAAGATAGGCTGGGCTTTTATCTGCTGTTATGCCGTTGTTGGCAATCGCTAGAGGAAATCTCTGATTAAAAAAAAAAAAAAGGGGGGAAAAATCATCCCCCCACCCCCTTGATGCATTGTCTTCCTTTTCAGGTGCACAAATTGGGTCTGAAATTTGGAATTTACGAAGATTATGGCAATTACACTTGCGCTGGTTACCCAGGTATTTTGGGTCACCTCAAAACTGATGCTCAAACCTTTGCTGAGTGGACAGTCGATTACGTCAAGTTGGATGGGTGTTACTCCAAGCCCTCCGATATGGATGCAGGTAAATGCCCACTCACTAGTCTCTACTTATACCCAGGAGGTTCCCCTATTAATGCAGAGGTAGGTTTATGAGAACATGGTATCTCGTTCCATGACTTTTGCATCTTTAATAAACTTGCAAAGATGCCCTCATTGGTGTCTTGCCCATAATCGAGTTACTCCAACTACCCTCTGATATGAAGGGCTTATTTCCCCTATCCCCTTACCTAGGAGGCTCCCCTTTCAATGGGGAGGTAGGTTTATGAGAACATGGTATCTCTCTTCCACTTTTGCCTCTTCCATAAACTTGCAAAGATGCACTCGTTGGTGTCTGCCTTATAATAATAATCCATTGATGTGGTTGCCACTGGGGGAACTGTGATAGGGTGTAGTTCGTTATTCTTGCTGCAGTGGCATGTGCTCTGACTTGATGCAACCGGACCAAAATGTGGAGTAACATAACATAATTTCATGGATGACAAAAGTCACAAGGGCCTATCAAAGGTCATCCGCATTCGTCAAAACCCACCCACAAAAAGCACCATCACCAAAGTCCCCTACAATATAATATAACAGATGACAAAAGCCACAAGGGCTCATCATAGGTCATCCGAGTCAAACGGCCTCTTTTTTTAAGGCACCCAAACTCCCAGGAAAACTACATCCAGAGGATTGCGTCCGAGTAAACAGAATACCATGGCAGTAATGTCATCACTTATCGCATATCACTAAATTTAACCTTGTGCTGAAAATAAACTAGCTGTCTGAGAACTCTCATCGGGTATAATAAGCCCATGAAGGAGTAATACCTTTTCGTGTGGCGACCTGTAGTTCTTGGGCATGTTGGTTATAATGCATTTGTAATCATGGGGGTAGGGGGGTAAAGCGAAGGCCAACAAGGACATCTCCACCAGAAAGTTTGGTAGAAGAGTGGTATATGTGTGTGCAGAAGATGTGTACATAGAGGTGGATTCTCCTGTCAGCAATATGTCATCCAGATGTCACCTACAGCATGGTAACCCATGCTACACCTGATACCCCCATACTGGAGTATGAAGGAAGTGAGTGTTTTTGTACCTTGGGGTGGTGGTGTATGTGTGGAGGGGAACTCCCTACCAACTTGAGTCATTCTTGGAGCCCCGTTGTGATCGGCTCTAATCAAACCTGAATACCCAATTGTGTGCATCCAGCTCCATACCCACGAAACCCCCATAGTAGGCACCAAGCCTCGCTGTACCCCCCTGGGTAGGAACAAAGGGTTGGATTGAATGTGCTTGAGAGGGAGAGGGTGGACTAAGGAGGTGGTGGAAGTGAAAATGTGCGAAAGATATATCGACACAGATCATTCTGCGGCCATTTGGACCGTAGAGCAGATGATCTTTCATGCATTAGCTGCAACATTGTTTCCCATGCTACACCTGAGATCCCGCTGCGGGTGGAGTGCATTGTGAGGGGTAATGAGAGCTTGTGTATGTGTCTTTCAACACAGTGGGTGTGGCTTGATAGGGGGTAGGGGGATAGTGGGTGTTTTTAATAGAGAGCAATTAAAGCTGCTTGCATTATGCGAGGAAAACATGAAGAGAAACACCTGACTGGATAAGATAGTACAAGTCATAGTGCCCCAAAATAGAATGGGACATTTCACCGTGTCTATTTGGTCTTGATAGGGCATACGGCGTTGGGTAGTTTTTGTGGCATTGATGCATACTGACACACTTTGGGGGAAAGGGGTTGATGATGAGGAAAGAAGAGAAATGAAGCCCATCCTCTGGGATGGGGAGATGTGTCGATTTTGACCCTTAAATTTTATTCCAGTCTGTCTTTGCCCTCCAGATATGCTACACGGTGGACTGAAAACAGTTAAGACTATATTTCCAGTACCGACACCCCGAAATGCCGGTTTAATTTCGAGTACCGGCAACCTGGAATACCGGTTTTATTTTGAGTAACGACGCCCCTGAATGCCAGGTTTATTTTGAGTTCAGACATCCCAGAATAACAGTTTAATTCACAGTTCCGACAACCCGGAATACCCGGGGGCTTTACGAGTCCGACATCCAAGAATATCAGGTTATTTTGATTACCGACACCCCGAAATACCGGTTTTATTTCGACTACCGACACCCCGGAATACCAGTTTTATTTCGAGTACTGACACCCGTGAATACCAGATTTGTTCCGAGTACCGACAGCCGGGTATACAGGGTTTATCCCGAGTACCGACACCCCGGAATACCGGTTTTATTTCAAGTACCTACACCCCGGAATTCTGGTTTTATTTCGACTACCGACACCTCGGAATACCGGTTTTATTTCGAGTACCAACGCCTGGGAATGCCGGGTTTATTTCGAGTACTGACACTCGGGAATACTGGGTTTGTTCCGAGTACCGACAGCCGAGAATTGAGGGTTTATTTCGAGTACCGACACCTAGAAATAACGGGGTTTACTTCGAGTACTCACATAACGTAATATAGGGTTTATCCCGAGTACTTACACGCTGGAAAATCGGGTTTATTCTGCGTACCGACAACCTGGAATACCAGTTTTATTTCAAGTACCGACACCCCGGAATTCCGGTTTTATTTCAAGTACCGACACCCCGGAATATCTGGTTTATTTCGAGTACCAAATCCCTGGAATGCTGGGCTTATTTCGAGTACCGACACCCCGGAATATCGGGTTTATTTCGAGTACCAGCGCCCTGGAATGCTGGGCTTATTTCGAGTACCGACACCCCGGAATATCGGGTTTATTTCGAGTACCAACGCCCTGGAATGCTGGGTTTATTTCGAGTACCGACACCCCGGAATATCCGGTTTATTTCGAGTACCAACGCCCTGGAATGCTGGGTTTATTTCGAGTACCGACAACCCGGATACCGGGAGGAAAGGAAAATATGTAGGAAATCTAAAGAGGAAATTACTTGTCTGGGCTCAGGGCCATGAGAGGGACCTTATTATATAATTAAAATAGGCTTTTCACTGTACCAATCTCAGTTATCCCTCTTTACTGGTATATATTTTCCTCCCTAGAATGGAAAATCTAGCAGTTAGTTGTGTTAGAAGTCCTCTTTAGACGTACAGTACTGTCTAAAAGTAGAGAACAAAATACAATGCATCTACATTTTCTCAAATACGTATTAATTTTCATGAAAATTGCACAGAATATTCTTCCAAGTTTCATTCCATAGAATAATAGATTAAAAGAAGTTATGAGAAAAATAAGATGTATTTGAAGAAAAGGTGCATTAACAACTAGTGATAACATAACTTCCAACATACAGGGTGATCAAAAAGTCTTGTCACCATGTGTAATTTTTTTTTTCAGATGGTTGATACAAGCTCCTAGAGCTTGGGATAGAGGCTGATCTGTGACTAGTGACAATGAAAGTAAATACACAAACCAGTACATGTGTTTGATGTTATATTGTTCCTCTATTGTTTTATTACTTTTCAGTAGGGGGTGACAAGACTTTTGGACCACCCTGTACACCAAAAAATTCATAATGTTTATATAGCAATACTGTCCCACATGTTAAGTGCTACTATTACTTATCTGAATCGCAAGATTAATTAAGGTCAACAAATAGTTTAGAAACGAGTTGTCCAGTGGAAGAGTGAAGGAAAGGCACATTTTGAGTAATTGCAATATATAAAAAAAGTATGATTTCACATAATAAAGCTCTCTGCAAATATTGGGTCCTGGGAGTCTAAGAATAAGCTGGTCATCCTTGGCACGATGCAATGGTTGATGATGAAGGACCATTTTGAGATAGCTTCTGCCATTTACATTGTTGCCAAGAACATGAACCTTAATGTGTCTCACCATACTGTTTCACCTTGCTTGGGAGAGGGGTGGGACTGCTAAAATGTAAAAAGAATAAAGAAGCTAGGTTGGCCTTTACTACTGAGCTTGTACTCTGGGGTGCTGAAAAGTGAGGGAAATTTTCTCTGACGAAATCAAATTCAATTTGCTCAGATCAGATGAGAAGCAAATCTGAGACATACAGGTGAAAGGTTGAATCTCAGAAGCATGAAAAAGACCAATTGAGAGGTGGCAGCATTATGAACATGGGCATGTTTTTTAAGTGCTGGTTCTCTCCGCTCATCCATTTATGAAGCAAATTAAATGCTATAGTATAAGAGAATCTGCTTCAGGAACATGATTCCCTCTCTCCAAACATTAGGAGTATGGGAATTTGTTTCATGTAAGATAATGCTTCATGCTGCACAACAAAGACTGAAGCAGTTCTTGGTTTTTGAAACTATCAATGTGATAACTGGTGGCGTGCATTGAGACCAGATTGAAACTCAATAGAAAACCTATAGAAGATAATGAGAAAGTTATGATTGAATCTGAGGAATGTTGAAGAACTGGCGAAAATTTGGAAGAAAAATGGAATAAAATCATCATGAACAATGCGACAAATTGAAGTCCTACGTCTGAAGATTTGCTCAAGTCAGTCAGAACTAGGGCTTGTACACTTCCTATCAATTGATTATGAGATAATTATGTTGTGTTTTTTATTATGGCAACTTTTATACTTATCTTGCTCTAGTTTTTGATGCATCATTTATTCTATACAAATGACTTTCCTTATAACTATTTTATCCCTGCTCTATGAAATGACACCAAGACACATCATCAGAGGCAAATCTCAAAGAATTTTCTGTGCAATTTTCATGGAAATTAAATGAGTATTTTTAAGGAAAGATGCTTTGTTCCTCTCTAGGTTTGAATGGTACTGTATATCCATTTTAATTTCATAATCTAATGTGCATTAATATACATATTACACATTAATATATATCCCCAATAATTTACCCTTTAATACATCTTCATCCAATATACCCATTAATACCCATTAATGTACCTGTACCCAATTAATATACCCAATGTGCAATAATCAGATGGTGCTAGTGTAGAGAATACTGAAATGTCTGAGAGATTTATTTAAAAAGGAACCATGGGCTGATGAGGAATCCAACCCCCACCCAGTATTTGGGAACGGGAATAATGGGGGGTTGGGGGGGCTTGAATTTAGCTCACTCACTAACACACATAACACAGCAAGTCACCCATCCAAACCATCTCATTATCGCCACCTATGATTAATCCAGAAATAACAACCCCACACACCATAAATGGGTCACACTGGCAAGGCACTGATGCAGTCGCCATCCAAAACTAAAGACACAAACATTGCTCACCCTGACTGACACAAACATCTACACCCATGAATCAGACCACCCTAACACATAGTCACAACTTGGAAAAATCATCATATCATCTTGACCAAATGTTGCATCACCTAATATTTATTCAGTGTTGGCTTGTACACATGCCATCACAGACAGCTAATTACAACTCTGCTCTTTTTCCTTTTTTTTTCATTTTCATACACACACAACATATGCTCTCTTTTGACCCAGAGCCCTACCGATGGGATACTTATCTCTTTTGGATATTGATGCTAATAAACACCAAAAATTGGAGTGAAAGAATTGGCCACCTTGCAGTAGGCCAAAAACTAGCAAGTCCCCCTAGTACATTCTGAGCTCTAGTTAGCTTAGTGGATAGTTTTAGATTTCTAATGCCTAGGTATTGAGTTTAATCCCAGCAAATGTAGGCATAAAATTTTAGCATTGTTGCAAGCTGGCCGCCTATTGCCGGATGTGTTGTGCTTGCCCCCATAGAGGTAAGTACCTCCTACACATGCCATCACATAACTAATTACAGTGCCCTTGTCTTTCCTCCTGTTTTCAAACATACAACATACTCACTCTTCCAACCCGGAGCCCTGCTAATGGGATACCCTTATCCACATGCCCCTGATACAGAATGGGTACCTCTACCCCCTTGGGGTCTTAAAGGGTTCACCAGATGCTGATTGCCACAAAAAATACAATACCTTCCTTTGCCTTTGAGCTCACCAGCCATTGTCATTCTGATCTTAATACAAAATTCATTATTGGGTCAGAGGATCTCATCCACGAGTGTGGGATGGCTACCACAACTTCTGAAGTAGAAGAGATTTGGTTCCTAGCCAGTGTCCTGAAAACATAGGGGCCATCACCCGGAGTTGTATTTTATGACACGCAGCTGACATCACATAGGTGGCATTCTTACCACCAGCCCAAATTTGAACTGGCACAAAAATATCATCTCTAGTTTGAAGATGTTTACCACTTCCTCAATAGTTATTTTGACCTTTGAAACATCTTAAGCATTCATTCAGGGTATTTTGCTTCTGAGCCACAGCTGAAATTTCTCTGAACTTTCTTACATCTGCCAACACACATTTACTTTGATAATTGTCTTCATTTTCACGATCATCCACTTTCCCACAAGGTGGGGGGGCGGTGTGCATGGATTGCTACTAAAAAAAGAGTACCCTTCCCACCCCCTTTTATACTGTATCAAGAAGAAAGCCACTTATTATCCCCCCCCCCCTTATTGGCCCTTCATAACAATGTTCTATAGCATCTCATCCAGTGGGGGTTCATCCCTGGACAGAAGGTTCCTAGCATGACCCCATCCATACGCAACTATACAATAGCATCCTCATGTTCTTGTTTTCTTACTTCCAGAATAACTTCCTGTTCTCATCTGGATGATCTTTCATCTTCCAGTCCCCATCCAGATCCTTATTCATCTTCCTTCTCCCAGCAGGATCCTCATTCATCTTGTTCCCAGCAGGATCCTCATTCATCTTCCTTTTCCCAGCAGGATCCTCATTCATTTTCCTGTTCCCTTCAGGATCCCATCTGGATGATCTTTATCTTCCAGTCCCCATCTGTATCCTTTTCATCTTCTTGTTCCCATCAAAATCCTCATGCTTAGACTACTGCAATTCTCTTCTAGTGAATCTCCCTTCTTCATCACTTTGCCCCCTACAACTAGTTCAAAACTATGCTGCCCGGCTCCTCCTTCGATGCCTCTGTTACAGGAGCTACACTGGTTACCTATTCGCTTCCGTACCCACTATAAAATTCTTCTCATCACCTACGAGGCCCTAAACCTCGAGGCTCCACCTGATCTCTCATCTGCCCTCTCCCATCATCAAACACCTCGGGCACTCCGGTCTAACCTTGCTCCCTTCCTGAACACTCCTCATTCTGTCCTCTGCTCGATGGGTGACCGTTCCTTCTCAGTTTGTGCTCCTAGACTCTGGAATGCTCTTCCTGCTGAAGTCCGATCCTCTCCCTTGCTATACTTTTAAACATCTCCTGAAGACTCATCTCTTCAGAATTGCCTTCTCTTTCCTGTAAACCTTCTCTACACTTGCTACACAACCTGCGCTCTGTGAGGGCTAACAGCCCTGAAGGGCACATTATAAATACTTATTATTATTATCTTTCTGTTCCCATTAGGATCCTCATTCATCTTCCTGTTCCCATCAGGATCTTCTAAAATAGCTTCTTGTTCCTGTTTGAATCCTCATTCATCTTTTTCCCATCAGGATCCTCATTCATCTTCCTTTTCCTATCAGCATCCTCATTCATCTTCCTGTTGTCATCAGGATCTTCATCTTCCCATCAACATCCTCATTCATCTTCCTGAATGCTTCATTCACTGCTTTCTTACCCTCGGCATTCACTTGTCACTTTTTGCCCTTGTACTACCAATTATCACATTAAATTTGTTGCATGTGGGCTATATCGTCATGTTCACACTTCTCTCCTTTTCTCAAACACTCTTACATACACTTTCATCTTTCTCTCATTTAACAGCTTTTCCCATTTGATTCCACCTTCCTCACATCTTCTAATTAATACACCAACAAGCTTAACCAGCTTTCACATCCAATACATCCTGCAGCATATTCTTCCTTAGTAGTAACAGTGCAGTCAGACTCTTACATTCATTCTTCCCCATCTCTCTTTCCCCCCCCCCCTCTCCTCAGACTATGACCTCACCAAGTGAAAACATCATTTCAGATTACAGTGAAGTTAAGCAACATTGTGTGGTAAGTCACTGGATGAAGTCCTAATTCTGCTCTACTTCTGGCTTGTCAGTGATTGTCAGTCTGAACTTTATGTGAATTTTATTATCGTCATAAGACCAAGACACATTCCCAATTCCAGCTACCACTCATCCCAAATCATTCCAGAACCTTTCTCAAATTCACTCATTACAGGGTCTATACACTACAATCACACAGTTTCACCCCTGCAAATCACAACTTCACGCACATAATTTTTTATCTCACACATTCATAAATAACCAGTCATCATGCCAGTCCTCACTCAAAAGCATTACTATACTTTCTCTACTCCTAACATGCTGATCGCACTTCATCCCACACAAACTCTTCATTCTCTTTCATGTTTGTCCCACATAGAGCAAACATTTATAAGCTCACTTTTATAAAGACATTGACTACCACTCCCCTCTTTCCCACATCACATTCCATGCACCCACTCAATTCACACATTGATGCGGATTAACCAGTATAATTGGATGGGGTCCGTGACAACCCCACCCCCTAATTGGGTTTAGCTACCTTTTATGGCAACCTACCCAAGGGCATGGGTTTTATTTCTCAGTGAGGACCTATAGTTTAACAGATTCTAACCATAGGTACCTACGACCCATCCAGCAACTAACCATAATCGATATGTCTTGGCTCACTTAAGCTCGAAACACAGTTTTCATTCATCTAGGCTGTAGCCACCCCTTGTAAGTGGGGCTGTCTAATAGTGTTGGTGTCATTTCGTGCTTTACCCATCCCTTTCCTACATGCCCCTTTTTTCTCCTCCGCACCCCCCACAGGTTACCCAGCCTTCGGTTTCTACCTCAACCAGACAGGGAGGGAGATGGTGTATTCGTGTTCTTGGCCCGTCTACCAGATCTATGCTGGGATAGCGGTGAGCTGCTGGAGGAGTCTTTCACCGCTGTCACTAATCTTGTAGTGGGGATGCATGACCCGATGCTGGGGGCCATTTTGACTGGTATCTCTAATCATGTGCTGGGGGTGGGGGTGCATGATGCCACACAGAGTCCACTTTTTAAGTAATGGGTTGTCCTTGTCCTAGCTCAATCTTGGAATTTTTGTGGTTTGTTAGTTTTGTTTCGAAATTCGTGGCAATTGAACTTGTTTGTCTGCGGGTTTATGGCTCGTGTTAGGGATCTTTGCTTTTGACTGTGGAGACTGGGCAGATGCCGGAGAGTTTTGTAGTTTCTCTGTCCCATAGCTTGCACAGTTGTTTCCTCTTTAGAGCTACCCAAGGTTTTACTTCCCTTTGCAGAATTTTTTCTAAACCTATCCAAAATTCTGGCTGTTTTGGAGGTAGGTTGTCATACTGTCACCCTTCCACCTTTATCATCAATGTATTAGGTTCAGAATATTCGCTGAGCAGTGTTAAGACATTTTTGTATCAATGAAAGTGGGACTACTGGGAAGATGTACTCATGACTGTTTATTTTTGTCCAGGTTTTACCATCCATCTGCACTTATTTTTAAGGTTATCACAATTGACCTGAAATTAATGTGGGATCCGAACGACTGTTCATTACATAAGTGTCTGGTGACTATCTCAGTGGGGAACTACTGATAATGTGAGAAAAGGTGTCAAGTGAAAGAAGTAATTCTAATAGATCCATGGGCTTACCTTCTACCTCTAGTAATCAAGTAAACCTCTGCCAAATGGATTTCTCAAATCTGATGGATATCAGTCAAATGAACACTTTTGTATCTTTAATAGTTCACTAAAGCATCTGCTTACCAGTCTAGTAATATGTATCATAGACCTTAAAACTAGTCATAGAATGGTCAGTGGTAAACCACCCTGTCCAAAAAAAAAAAGTTGCTGAAGCTTCTTAGATAGCCACTGCAGTTTCAGTGGTTTCTTCATTTGGTGCTCATGATGGGAAGTCATCATGTTTTGCAGATTGGCTCTTAAACACATGCTCTGAGTGTCTTACGTACACTTGATAAAACTAGGCTCAGGATTGACAGATTGAAATTTCGAGGTCCACATCTCATTCGGTAATAGCCAGGGACCTCTTTAGCAAGGTCTATATTAAAATTGAGATTAAACATCACTGCAGCATTGCATAATTAACTGTTTCATCGCACATACTCAGGGTGTCTTTGATTTTCTAGGTCCCTGCAAACATGTGTCAGATGTAGGATTTAGTAACTATACTGGCATCTGGAGGAATACATGCTATAATTACGCTAATTACCCCTGTAGGCTGTCACCAGGTGGATACTAAAAAAAATAATGTCCCAATGCCACCTCTGACATGTGTGGAGATAGTAGTGTACCCATCTGTCATTGTTGTCAGCACTTTCTGGGTTTTCTGAAGGTCCATCCTTCTCTTGTCTCTCATTGACATTTTCTCTCAATGTCCCCTGGTGATCTTAACCCAAGCTTGCTTAACAAGTATGATAGAGAAAGTTCTATGGACCTGATATAACTATAGGCAAATTTTGCCCCAAGGGTACCCATATGAAGAAAGTATGCTACTAAAATGTCCCCTAAGATGAGCCCCTACAAATGATCCTTAAAGCATTTTCAAGAATGATAGATATATCCAGGTGTCATCGCCAATGACACCTGGATATCTCTATCATCAGGCATAAGTAATGACTTGTGGCTCATCCACCAACAACACATAGAGTATATGGGTCCATGTCCTAGAAACACAAGATTTTAATCTGATGGAGAACCTGTGTGGGATCCTCAAAACGACATTGAAAACTGGAAATTTGGAAATTATAATAACTCCCTACCATTAATGGAGCTCCATCACTCATGATTCACTCACAAAATATACCATTATACAGACTCGGGTATCATCATACAGAAGAAACCAATTGGTTTGGACACCACCACCGCCGAATATAATGGCCCATGGCTTAGGAGCCTTCTAAATCTTAATTCAATTGAGAGCCTGGGGGTGATCCTGAAAAAGACAGATTGAGAACTGGAAATCCAGATATTATAATAACTCCCATTAATAGAGTGCCATAATTCAGGATTTGCTCTTGAAGCTGATATCCAGCCAAAACTAATCCCAGAAACCATTTACTTTTCTTATTTTGGCAGATCATAAAATCTACAATACTCATAGATACCATTTTGAATTTACTGTAAGAAACCCCAGGAACATGTAAATGGTCTGTTTAGATAATGAACAAGAAGCATTGCTTTGATTGTAAAGTTGTTTTGATGGGCAATTCAAGTTTTTTACATGTGTAGGTGTACTCCTTGTACAAACCTATTCCTACAGGATTTTGATACCTACTTTGGCCCCACAACTTAGAGATGAATAGGCTCCTATGGCAGTCTCTATTAACTCTTAGCCTTTTTCATGCTATTTAACAATCTTTAGTATGTGCTTCACCTCATTACCCACAGAGCGATACTCTGTTTAATTAATCTACTTTACTGCCTTTTCTGTGTAGTTTCTGTAATGCATCCTGAGTTCCTTATGAAGCTCTGGCAAAGGCTTAGTTCAGTGTCCCTCAACCTTTTTTGCCGACCACTCACTTTTACTATTTTATGCAAATGAAATTAGTCAACTGCCCACAAAATTAACAATCCTACAAACAAAAAAATATATGTGTGTTACAATACATATATTATAATTATAGGTATCATAAAACATTGTGCCCCCTCCCTCTCTGGGATCTTTTCTTCAGGGGTTGTTCCCAGAGAGGCTCTGGCCTTCTCGTGGCGAGGGGGGTCAGCCCTGGGCCCCCTAGGGGACCCATGGTGCTGCCAACAAGACTTTTAACATACCTCTCTTTCTTTCCTCCTCTATTACGATCTTCCACTGCCCTTTATTTCCCCCTCTTCCTTCACCTATCTAGTGGTCCTTATCAATACCCGACCTCTGCTCGTTTAATGGATTGATTCTGAATTGTTCTTTCATGAAGGTGAAAGAGGCTGGGCATCTCCACCGCCTTCGTCTACCGAATGCCCAAGGAGAAACCCATCGTTGGCCCCTTTTCTCCGTGCGTAGGAGAATTCGGGCAGCCTCTTAGGGTTACAAAGATGGTGTGGTGGATCCGTATCCATTCTCCAAGAGGACATACCGGACGTAACTGATTGCATAGTTGCAGTAGTGCCGGGCCCTTGTAGGCCTCCATGGTGGGGAGCCCCGAGGGAGAATGCGAAGATTTTTTCTTTTTGCAATGGCTAGCCATAAACTAAAAACCTCCCCTTGTCGTAAGGGTTCTCGTGCCAAACGTTCCTTAGCTTCCCTTTCAGCCTTCCCTCGCTCGTTGGACCCCTATTCCAACGAAGTAGACCCAGATCTTGATTATCCTCGCTTTCTTGTCATGAATTCATCATCTGACATCCCACTTGCAAAAGTCGATGTGTTTGACGTCAATGAATCTTTTGAGTCCCGCTGTGGTGAACCCCGCCGGATGTGGTCAAGAGGAAGTGGTGATGTCGTAGTCGAGGTGTCATCCCACTCTCAACACAACCTTGTGCGAAATCTATCTTCGATAGCTGAAATTCCAATAACTGTCTCGCCCCATCCGCGTCTGAATTTCGTCAAAGGTGTAGTCCGTTCAAACGAACTAAAGGACTACGACCCCACCCGCCTTCAGAGTAAGCTCAGTACCCAACGTGTCACACACGTACACAGGGTAACTAAAACATTAGGCTCCACTAAAGTTCCAACCGCCACACTGATTTTAACATTTGAACGACAAGAACTGCCGCAGTATATTAAAGCTGGGTACCTTCGTGTCCCGGTAAGTCCCTACATCGAACTACCCAGACGCTGTTTCAATTGCAATCAATTTGGACATGTTGGCCGAGCTTGTCGGCACCCTCGCTCCTGCGTGAATTGTAGCTCTGACTACCATGGCCCCGAATGCACCAAAACGCCCCACTGTGCCAACTGCGGAGGTACCCACAGTGCTGCGTCGAAACTCTGCTCTATATTTTTATATGAAAAGGAAGTTCTCGCTTTGCGCGACTCCCTACGTCTAGATATAAGAGAGGCCCGCCAGCGTGCCCGAGCACAAACCTCGCCACTCGGCCGGCTCTTCTCTGACGTTTTACGTTATGCTGGACGAAACCGACCATAACGCGCGAGTTCCGACCGGCCTGAAGCACTTCACCCTCGATCTACTCGCAGCGTCGAAAATATTCAGACTCAAAGCCCAGTGGTAAGAGAAAGGATTCCTCACCTGGGTCATCGACCACCAATAAGCGGGCAGCCTCTGGAGCCGACTCGGCCGAACCCCGAGAATCTCCAATGGACTCCTCCCCTATGGTTGAACATTCTCTGCCCTTAAGTCCGTCTCGCCCTTCACAGGACGTAGGCCCCATCCTGATCCAAACGATGGCAGAAATACACCCAGCTCCACACACCTCGCTCAGATCACCTGTTTGCCCCGCTCACCCTTCAAACCAAGATCCGACTGAAGCAGTTGATACTCCAACATCACCAACTGCGGCGGTTGGACCAACTCCTCAGACACCTAAAATACCCTCGACCCATGAATCCGGATCTACCGGCCGAAAATCCCTTCTTGATCTTCCTTTTCCGCCAGGTTGCGAGCCCGAATTACAATCAAGGGCCTCGGTCGGTTCTCCAAAACCCACGAAAAAAACCTCAGTTACTACTCCATCTAGGATTTCTCCCCCTGCAAAAGCAGGATCCTCAAAATCAGCTCTTCGTCTCCCAAGCTCTTTGGGAAGAACCTCAAATACATTATCGGCCTCAAAAGAGAAAAAGATATCCACAGTGGTATCTAATCATCACACATAATATCTTCCATTTTACAATGGAATTGTCAAGGAGTTCTTCCAAAGTGGGAAGAACTCAAAATCCTTTTGACGACTATCCACCCCGCTGTTATTTGTCTCCAGGAGAATAAACTGGGTATACGGCCCTTTCCGCCAGTACCCGGTTTTCTCACTTTCAACTCTATTGCTCCTGCTGGAAGCCCCTCTCATGGAGGGGTGTCAATCATGGTATCTTCATCCTACCATGTTTCTCTCATCTCCCTACATACTACCCTCCAAGCTGTTGCTGTGAGGGTTTTTCTTACTAAGCTTTTTACCGTTTGCTCTATTTACCTACCCCCTTGTTTATCATTGTCAAGATCTGACCTTTTAGAACTTATAGACCAGTTACCCTCCCCATTCTTATTACTAGGAGATTTTAACGCCCGTCACCCATACTGGGGTGACATCACTCGAAATGCCAAAGGCAGTGTTTTAGAGTCTCTTTTATTATCTGACCTTCTTTGTGTTTTAAATACTGGCGATTTTACCTCTTATCATGTCCAGACGGACTCTTTTAGCTGTGTTGACCTGTCTGTTTGTTCCCCTGATTGCTTCACGGAATTTCGATGGTCAATTCTTGACGATCTCCATGGGAGTGACCACTTCCCTATTGTCTTGTCGGCCCTTCAAGTTAGCCCTCATACAACCATGCCCCTTAAGTGGGACTTAGATCATGCAAATTGGGAAGGTTTCCAAGAGGCGTCCTTCACAAATGCATCTTTGGGGACCTTCAATGGAGTGGACGCGGCAGTAAAATACTTAACATCGACTATCTACAATGCAACAACCCAAACCATCCCACGGAGGCGACCTGTCACGGGCCGCTCAACCGTGCCCTGGTGGACTTCGACGTGTGCAACAGCTATCAAAAATTACAAGTTAGCCCATGCCCGATTCCGAAAGAACCCAACTTTGTGCAACAAGGTCGACCGAAACCGAGCTCGTGCGCTTCGCCAAAGAACCCTTCCTCAAGCTCGCCGAAATTCATGGCGCAGATACGTTTCATCGATCTCCTCTATGACACCTACTGCTAAGATCTGGAAGAGGATTAATAAGATCAGGGGCCGTTATGCTAATCATCATACCCCCACACTTAACTTAGACGGTTCCTTGGAGAATGAGGGCCTGGCGGTCAGCAATGCTTTTGCTGACCATTTCCGCGCCGTCAGCAGTGTCAGCCGTTACGATAAGGCTTTTCAATCCTACAAATCAAAGGAAGAATCTCATTCTCTCAACTTCACAACAAAATCTAACCTTCCATATAACGCTCTATTCAGCATCTATGAGCTGCAAAGCGCTTTGTCCCTTTGCAGATCTACTTCCCCTGGCCTCGATGAGATCCATTTCGACATGATTCGGCACCTACATCCACACTCTACTCTCTTCCTGCTTGATTTGTACAACCTTATATGGGTGAAGGGTTTTTACCCGTCATCATGGCGCATTGGGATCATCCTTCCCTTTGTCAAACCGGGCAGGGACGGGTTGAATGCAGATCACTACCACCCTATAGCTCTCACCATCTGTTTGAGTAAGTTGCTGGAAAAAATGATATTGGAGCGCCTAAACTGGTTCCTAGAAGCCAATCACCTTCTCTCTCCATTTCAATGTGGCTTCCGCAAAGGTCATAGTACCCTTGACCTACTAGTACGTTTCGAGGGATCAGTCCGGAAAGCTTTCTCATTAAAGCACCGAGTCCTGGCCATATTTTTCGATATTGAGAAAGCCTACGACACAACATGGAGATACGGCATCTTGAAGCAGTTATACGTCTGGGGGATGAGAGGCCTTTTACCTTCATTTATTCAAAGTTTTTTAGCATCTCGATCCTTCAAGCTACGTGTTGGAGACGCATACTCTGACCTGCAACCCCAAGAGGAGGGAGTTCCTCAGGGCAGTGTTTTAAGTGTCTTATGTTTTATAATTGCCATCAATGATATTATTTCGTCTCTCCCAGAAGGTGTATCGGCAACTCTGTTTGTCGATGATTTAGCACTATACTGTTCCTCACCTCGCCTTTCATCAGCAGCGCGTCGGCTACAACTGGCGGTCGATGCTGTATCCAAAAGAGCACAACTTAAGGGATTCCGCTTTTCCACGACCAAAACCAAAGCAATGTATTTTCACCGAGGCAGAGGGGTTCTTGTTCCGCCATCTATATCCCTACAAGGCGAAGAAATAGAGTTCGTCTCCGAGTTTCGGTTCCTTGGCGTAACTCTCGATCCAAAGTTATCCTGGTTACCACACCTACGCCGACTTCGAACAGGCTGTCTGCGGGCTCTAGACATTTTGAAAGTCCTCTCACACACCGTGGGGCAGTGACCGACAAACAGTGTGGACATTATACACAGCCCTCGTTCAATCCAAATTGGATTATGGCTGTCAAATTTACTCATCGGCTTCCCCTTCAGCCCTTAAAATGCTGAACCCCATTCGAAACCTTGGAGTTCGCCTTTCTAGTGGAGCCTTCCGTACTTCTCCTGTCAACAGCCTTTACTGCGAGAGTGGGGTACTCCCTTTGCCCTACCATAGACTTCAAAACTGCATGCGATACCTCTGCCGAGTACAGCAAGCCCCTGTATCAGAGGTCTACAGATGCCTGTATGCTGCCGAATCAACGGCGGCATATGATAAGTTGCCATCTTTACCCCGCCCTTTGAACCTTCGCATAGGAGATCATCTCTCTAACCTGGGTGCTCCAAGGGTCCTTACCCTTCCATCCTTACTATTCCTCTCCCCACAGTATGTACCAACATGTGGAGCCTGGAGAAGTCCTCCATGGACCCTCGCATCATTAAAAGCCTGTTCTTAGAGCATTCGATCTCCCACAAACAATGCTGCCCACTCTACACGGATGGCTCTAAGTCGGACGGTGGTGTGGGCGCCGCAGCCATCTACCCAGGAGGAGAATTCTTAACTTTATCTTTGCCGCCAGCAGCATCCATTTTTACCGCTGAACTTTCAGCAATCCTTTTAGCCTTTAGACTCATCCAAATTTTACCTTTTAGTGATTTTGTCATTTTTTCCGACTCAAGGAGTGTCTTACAATCAATTAGATCTTTTAATGCGTCCCATCCTGTGGTCACAGAAATTTGCAACTGGCTGATCCAAAATGCATCCCGATATAGAATTATTTTTTGCTGGGTTCCTGGGCATGTGGGGGTCCTGGGCAACGAGAAGGCTGATCGGCTGGCCCGCTCAGCACATTCTGTGTCCCCTGAGAACTCTGCTCTGCCTTTTAGGGACTACTTTCCTTCAATAAGAAAGTATATTTTTCAACTGTGGCAGAATGAATGAGATGACTGTTCATCATCCAAACTATACAAAATAAAAAATTCTATCCGCTCTTGGCCCTCGAGTCGTCATAGAATGCGGTCGTTGGAGGTGGCCCTTTGCCGAGTTCGCATTGGCCACACGGGACTTACTCACGGCCATCTTGTTTCGGGTGATGCCCATATCAGCCCTCGCTGTCGTTTTTGTGGTGGGGACCAATCGGTTGCCCACCTTTTATTGGATTGTAGCCATTTTACCATTCTCCGGTTGTCCTGTTTCCCGACCCTTTTAACTATTCCTCAACACACCCGTCTTCGATTCATATTGGCGGAGGAATCTTTTAACCCGTCGTTTTTTAAATTTTTGTCACAAAGTGGTCTCCTCCACCTTTTATAGATGATACTTCTCGTTTCACCCTAGCGGCCATATAGAATCCACTTGGATTGGGCAGCAACCCACCGGTAACTTATCTTAAATCTCTCTTAAAACATTGTGTATTAACAACACTGCCATAATATAGGAATTTACCTTATTAAATTATAAAAGTGTTTAATTTTACTTAATTTCATAAATTTTTGTTCCGCCCACCCAGAAGCTCAAAACGCCCAGTTGTGGGCAGTATTGCCCAGGTTAAAGGGCACTGCAGTGTATTTCATTACAAATTGAATATAAGGACTAATTTGAGTAAAATAACGAAGCGGCAATTCAATGTACCAAAGTATATCACCTCACTCGCTAGAACAAACCCTCTTACCTCCTCTCCCTCCTCTTTTGTTGCAAGTGTGGGAGGAAAAAGCTCGTCTTATGTGAGCCTGACCATTGTTATGGTGTAAGAAATGGGAGTGCATTGCATTGATGGGAATTCAAATAAACGAAGTAATCACCTCCAAGGTTTTAAATTGCATGCAAGTCTTAAGGGTGATTACAGAATGTGCCAGAAAGCTACACAAGAGTATTTTGGTGCATTGTAGGTGTATAAGAGATGTATAGCGGTAAAAGCTAGGTAAATGAAAAAGTTGAGAAATGTAGATAGAATAAGAAACAAATAGGTGAGAGGGAAGGTGTGACTGAGTGTTTGTGGGGATTTAGATAAATATATGAAAAGAGAGTATTCGCGAGTGTCAGGATGTGCAAAGGGTTGCAACCCTGTGTATGAGTGTTTGAGAGAGAAAAGCGCTGACTGAGGAGGAAGTGGCATATATTGTGTATGAATTGTAACAGGAGATCTGTAAAGAAAATAGTGGAGATAGAGGAAGTGAAAATGTGTGGAAGAGAGCTGCAGGCATTAAGGCCAGGAGGGTAGATGACTGGCAAAATCTTGTTTCAGTGGCATTGAACTTGGTGGGTCAATAGCTAAAAATCAATGGTGATGGGGCATTCCACTTTTAAAACCTGGTCTTAACTATTCCTAATTCTACTTTTCTACTATCTATGTATTTATTAGGACTATAAATATCTTCACTTTTTTGTTTTGGTGCAAAGCAAGATGGTGAGGGGGCTTGACCACTTAACCAGCTTTTTTTTTATTCTTGACAAACTTTATTAGTGGACACTCCTACCGATGAAGAGTCAAAAATTGGAATGTCTCAGAAAATTTCTAAAATAAATTAATCCTTTAATGGCATATACTTGATTCTCGAGTCTATGCCAGCAAAGTCATTATGTGATTAACCTGTAAAAGCACCTCGCTAAGAAAATGGAGGATCCATCAATGCTGGAGAGAAACTACTGTTATGAATTCAATGAAATTTTCCATAAGCCTAAAACCATAAGAAGGCCAATTGGTCTGAGTGTAATTGTACACTCGGGACTTTTGGCCTGCATTGTTTTTTAGCGGTTAATTAAGGCTCGCACGAATATTCCTGTGGATATTCCAGGTTACTTGATTTTTGGAATGACTTAAGGATATTTTGGATATCCTATTTATTCTAAAAATTAAATTATAGGCGATTGGCTCTATAATTCCATATATTCATCTACTACAGGCCTGAGGTTAGGGCATTTGTAATTCTGGATGTTTAAAATATGGATGGAGGTTGGCACTAAGCATGATTTGTAATTTAATTGAACAGGTTATCCTGAGTTTGGTTACTTCCTCAATAAAACGGGTCGTCCAATTGTCTATTCGTGTTCCTGGCCTTTTTACCAAATTGTGGTTGGAAAAAAGGTAAGATTTGCACATCTTTAACACTAGTATGAACACTGAACATTCGGTACCATTGGTTATGTTGCATGTGTGGTGGGAAGAGCTCATTCCCAGTATCTAATATGAGCACGAACACTAAAAAATATTCTTCCGCTGGTTGCTTCTCTTTTTCTCGCAGTTACAGCTTATTGTGTAAATTGTATGGTTTACATTTCACTTGATAAAGATGTGGTACTTTTTTGTGTAGAAGTTACATAAGTCATTCACAACCTGCAATTTTATAGTAGTTTGTTTGGGGGGGGAGGGGGTTCTATTACCCCTATATTCATAATACTGTCTTTAATTTCTCCAAGTTATAAACAAGAGGGGGTGGTTATCTATGGTATCTAAACAGTGATGTTTTTTTTCTTGTTTTTTTTCTAGCTTTAAAACTTGGTCAAATTATTTCAGCTACATTTCTCTATTTCTTATATATTTTTGTGGAGGGTTTTGCTTGGCTTTTTTACTACATAAAATGTTTATGCCATCTTGATTAAGCTGTGTTGATTGCTGGGTAACTGAAATCCTATAAATTGGCTAAAGAAATGGGGATTCATTTGGGTATCTTGAGACTTGATTGAGAATTAATATTGGTACAAAATAAGAACAAGAAGTTTAAAAAAAAAAAAAATGGTCAAACTTGACTTGGAATGATGCATTACTCTTCAGCCCTAAATGAACCCAGATTTGAATATATTAATTTGTTAGGAAATCACACCTTCTTTGCACTAGCTTTTATTAGTAATCTAAAAAAAAAAAACCCTATAAGTTCATTCCTCTGCTAGCTTTTTATTGCCCAAAAGTCCAATTGTTTTTGATTGAATCAACCCCAATAAAGATGATGCAAAGACAAATACACAAAATATATCACCTCATTAAAAGCCAGTACTCTCTTATTTTGCTTTAACAGCCGGATTGGAAAGCGATCACCCAGTCATGCAATCTTTGGCGTAACTTTGATGACATTCAAGATTCATGGGTGTCAGTTCAAAGAATCATTGACTATTACGGCGACAACCAAGATGAAATAGTGCCCAATGCTGGTCCGGGACACTGGAATGATCCAGACATGGTAAGTCATACATTTGGAATGAGGGTTTGTTTGTTGGGGGGGGGGGGCTAGAAGTCACAATTCTGATGCATTGGAGACTAACTTAATCCTTGGTTTTGGTAGTACTTTATAATCTTATTCCAACTCATCGCAGTAAGCTTCTTAATGCCCCCTTTGGAGCCCAACATCAATGAGATTTAGTATTGTAAAATTTGTCATCCTCCTTTTTACTATTTGAATCATTCATTTTTAATTATTAAAAAAATTATATTTCTTTTAATCAAGGGATCTGTTATGGTCATAGTTATGAATTTAGTGACTACTGCTAAATGCATTTTTTCTTGGAATTGATTAGAGGAACTATAATTAATCTTGGGCTTAAATTACTTCTTTAGCTTTCAATCATATGATTGGTTAGTGCAGTTGATTGATGATTTCAGAGGTGTACTATGTTGAGCCAAGGTGGATCCATAGCTCCTGGGGGTATTTCGGTGAGTTAAAATATATAGTAAAGATTTAATCGTAGAGAAAAAATACATATACCATCAAAAACAGGGTTTTACATATATATTTATGCTACGTGCAAATGTGATTTTTCTCAGCATGATTGGGGGTCAATGAAGAGATTTGATTTTTAAAAAAATATATAATCATATTAAACCTGAATTTTCAATCTTTCTAATAATATATGTATTTTTCCTGTTAGATGAAATCCTTACAAAATACTGAGTGGTTTTTCAGGTACCATAACTAATGAACACACCTTAGGTGACATTAGCAATGTCTTGCTGAATAACCAGTAGGTTTTCTTGCCATAATGGTTTCTTACTCCCAGCTGATTATTGGCAATTTTGGCCTAAGTTATGATCAAAGCAAGAGCCAGATGGCCATGTGGGCCATCTTTGCGGCCCCGCTTCTGATGTCAGTGGATCTGAGGACCATCCGGCCTGAGTATAAAGCCATTCTCCAGAACAAAGCTGTCATCGCAGTCAACCAAGATCCTTTGGGAATTCAGGGAAGCCGAATATACAAGGTGAGATTTGGGGTGGGTTAGGGAGAGGGTGTTTTTTGCATCTACTCCAGTAATTATTAATACAGGGAGATGGCAGATAGTTCTAAGCATCTGCCATCTCCCATATTTGGGGACAGGATTTTTTGCACCTTCCCTAGGAATTATTAATACAGGGCGATGGCAGATGTTTGTTCTAAGTGCGACAAAATTATTTTTTTATTAAATTTAAATAAAGAACCTTCGAAGGTGTTGCGGCTAAAAGTTTGTAATGAGAGATCTGTGAAGAAAGAGGAAGTGAGAATGTGGAAGATAAATAGCTGCCAGCATTGGGGCCTGGAGGGCACATAATCCTACTAACATCAGCTGCAGCATGGTATCCCTTTGCAGTGTATACACTGGGGCCAGAAGGGCCTGCCATCCCTCCATGTTCGGGTATAGCTGGGGCTTTCACCCTACTACACCACTTGCCGGTGACACATGGAAGGGAATGAAAAGTTTGTGTGAGGTGGGGAGTGTATTGGTGGTAGGACTAAAGAGGGTGTTGTAGTGGTTTAGTTAGAATGTGTGAGTGAGCTTGAAAATTAGGTGGTTGAAGTTGAGATTTGTAAGGGTGAAACTACAAGGTTGTAATGATGAAGAGAGAGTTTCTGGAATGATTTGGGGCGAGTTGTGAATGGAATTGGTTGATGGGTGTAGGAGATAATGAGTGAGTAGGTGACAGGATGATGAGATCTTTTGTACACCCAGAGAGAGTGGTAGGGTTCTGTGCCGAAACTTGCGTTGTGAACACGTTCTTTCAGCACAAGAATGTGCAAAAATACACGAGCTGTGCAAAAAGATGAGGGAGAAGTTAAAAGTATGATTGATCTATACCTTGTAAGAAAGAATATGCTGCGGGGTGTACTTAATGAAAGTTATAAGAGATATGAGAATGGGACTATCTGATCTCATGATTGTGCTGGGTAAAAAGTGGTGGTGTTTTATACCTGGTGGCTGGACTGTAAGTCATTTGACAATTGAAAGGGTGGATCTAGCAAGTCCCACAATTATGCTGTGTAAAAAGTGGTGGTGTTTTATACCTAAGGCTGGACTGTAAGCCATTTAACAATAGAAGTGCGTGAGTGGGAGAAAGACGCTGCCATACCACCACTGCGTATGGGTACAGGGGAGAAAGATGAGTGCAAAGGGCGTGGGTACGAGATGAGCAAGGGACACCTCTATCCCCTTCCAACGAGAACCGGCGTCTGGCTTGCCCCCGCATGGGGTAAACTACTACACCTGGTAGCTTAGGGAGCGGCACAGCTTCCCGGGCCCAGTGGCCGCATTTGTGTTCCCTCCCTGCCCCACTGTTTACAGGCCCTGCGGGGGGGAGGTATATCTTCCCCCCTCCCTTTTCGCCGACATGTTAGGGGCCTCCCCACGAATTAACCATGACTGGAAGAGATTCTACAGGACATAATACCCCGTCACTGTGAGGACGAAATGGTTTATCAGGGGGGGGGGGGGCGTTGACGCGTGCCAACCTCAGGTGTTGAAATCTTGTTTGCTTCGATTCAGGAAAAGGGGATCGAGATTTGGGCGCGCCCGATTTCCCCCTCCAAAGATTTCTTCCTCTCTTATGCGATCGCCTTCCTCAACCGAAGAACCGACGGCACCCCTTCAGAGGTACGTCTCCGGGGGGGGGGGGGGGGGGGCTGTGGGAAAGGGTGAATAGTAGCTGTTAAATATAAAGGGATGGGGGCATTGAAATTGTTAATGATTGGTTGGGGGGGGGGGGCTAGTGTTTGTTTAGTGGTATTGATGCGCGCCAACCTCATAAGAGTGGTTCCTGATGATGACGAATGTCTATTGGTTGATATCAGTCCCATTGGGAGGGTATAATGGGAAAACGGCCCTTAACCTCCCTCCCCAGCTGGATCATGACATCCATGATCTGGGCGTTTACCCCACCTTGTGGGGTAGACACGTATGCTTCCGTAGATGGGTAACGCCATCCGTCCCTCATATCGTGGACTACCCCCCACCCCTCACCCTCCACTGGATAATGTAATGCACATAAAGATCGGAATGAGCGGCGAGCTCCAAGACACTAGGGGTCTGGCTTCGTATGGGGGGGGGGTACAACAAGTAGCGATCGGGAAACATATAGGAGGCGGCACTCATATCAACATACCGGAACATAGGAGACAGTGATGTGATTACGCTGAGGTTTTATGCGTTCGCTGGGTTTGAACCCGACACCTTGACGCTCCAAGTCCAACGCTGTATTCACTAGGCTAGCGAGAGCTCGTCTCGGTGGGTCTTTGCAGAGAGTCTTCAAGGCATAATCCATCTCCGATTTGTCTAGTTTCTAGTCGCCCCCTCCCCCTAACCACTAGTCTTTTTCAGGTATCCGTGACGCTGGAAGAATTGGGTCTGGTTTGGCCCTTGGGCTACGCCGTCGAAGACCTTTTCGATAACGCGGATTACGGCGTTGTTCCCCCCGACAAGAGGTTCAAGGTCGACGTGAATCCTTCTGGAGTAGTGTTGCTTCGATGTGTCTTACAGTGACCCCAATGAGGTGGTGGGGGTGACGTCCTTCCTTGGGGAACCCAATGGAGAAGATTCCGTTCGTGATTTGCCCTTTGGTAGATTCTATTCACGGGAAGTGAAGAGAAACCAGCGTTTTTTTATGGTAGTTTTGTATGTATTTGACCGTTGGTATTTTTTTTTTATTGACATAATATTTCGGATATAAAAATGTTATTTTTATCCTGTGGGGTGTGTAGATTTTTGTTTTATTTGGAAAGTTTAATGCCCTCTTTCATCGTATGTTAGGTCTATACAGACGCAGCCTGGGTAACAACTATAGGAACTACTCCAATACACCATCACCACGTTGAAAAAAATTACCTCAATTTAAAGACCCCCCCCCCCCCCCCATCAAACATGATTGCAAACAGTTCTTCATTAAACTACTATCAACAATATGAACTACCCTCCCCGCGTCGCTGGGACGAGTTCACGCGTGGCCTAGTCGACTCGGCCATCATGACTCCCAAAGCAGAGCTTATAAGCCGCCCGGTTGCAATCTCAGCGTTACACGAGCCTCTCCACCTCCCCCCTAAACCACACATTACACCCAATTATTACCTTACCACACCGAACAAGAAAACTAAAATATATACCCACTTTACTCTCATAGCTCTTCAAACCAAGTTGCAAAACACCCTACACCAAAAAGACCCACCCCCCATCCCTCTTCCTTGATATTCATTAATCCGAAGCAGCCCTATATTGCCAAACCAGAGTTTCACTGGCTCTCCTGCAACACGAACACCCCATCGCATTGTAACCCACACTCACACTTTTGATATGACCTCTAAAAGACCGCACGCAGTGGCAGCCTTTCTGAGTGTTGCTGGGTTCGGTAGAAGAGAATCCGGGACGCGACGCACAAATTGAGTTATACTTTGTGATCACAATGACTCCGGATTACACCGCAGGAGCACAACTCCCGTAGGATTAATGGCGATCGTGAATATCTGATTGATTTGAACGGTTCCGAAGTTGGTCTCATCGAAAAGATCTCTAACTGAATATCCGTGGGCAGAAGTCAATCCAAGCTGCTCTAATGTCACGGATATCTGAGGAAAGAAGAAAAAAAAAATTAGCGTGAGTTCTATTACACAGAGGAATATTTTATTATTTTAGCAACGTTAATAATGCGCTGGCAGGTGAGTGTGCTAGGAGGAGAGCGAAAGAGGGTGTGGCTCTGTTAAGCAAGGAAGGGTTATCCTTGAATGTACACCAAGGTTAAAATTGCTAGAATGAGGAATTGTGCATTAATTTTTATAACTCATATTAATAGATCGATCAAAAACGAAAAAAAGAAGTATTATTGAGAGTTGTGGTATAACTGAATCTTAACAGGGTTAGAGTTGTAGTGTCGTGAAAATGGTAAACGTGTAGTAAATACATAGACGGAATGGGAATTGTACAAACATGAAGTCAAAGAGTAGAATGATAAGGAGAAAAGTTGTAGAATCAAAAAGTGTTTGGTGTGAAGGAAACTGCTGAGGGAGTTGTGGAATTCTTATATAAAAACGGTAAAATATATAAGCAAATATAGATAGAAAGCAGTAGCGGATCCAGGAGAAAAATTTAGGGGGAGCTAACCTGATTTCCAACCCCATAAGGAATCTCAGAAAAGGGCGTTGAACATTAATAATGGTTATCTTACACAGCATCTCTCACCCAGGAGTGAAAACTAACTCTCAGATCCGACTTTTTTTCCATACCAGAAAATCAGGAATTGTGGTTTATTGTAGTTTTTGGACGTCAGCTAAGGTACAATACTCAATTTAATAATTATCTTTAAGAATTACACACATTTTATACATGTATCATAAGATACATTCGATCGCAACGGTTTAAAAAAAACTATATATTCTATATTATTACATAACTTTCTGAATAGCAGAATAAAAGTATTGCTTAAAAAAAAAGAAATATAAACAAACAGGTCTGAAATTTAGGGGTGCATCAAACCCTAAGCCTCCCTCCCCCGGATCTGCCCTTGATTGGAAGCTGTACAAGCAAAAGGCAAGACATGAATCCAAATTGGGTATAGAAGGAAAGTATAGGAGAAGTTAATAAACGAAATGATTAATATTTTGTTTATGGACCATTGCTTTAAAAAAAAAATATTGTATGAACCAAAGAGGCGAAAGAACACTAAAAGGAAACAACGTAATCAATTGTATTAAAGATGGAAGAAGGGATCATTGAGGAGAGGGTAAAGTAATAAAAAACAAGTTAAAAGAGCTTTTCAGTGCTAATAGAAGTCCAAGAGAGGTTAGGACGGAAGCCATATTAGGATGCGAGTGAAAATAAGAAAGGTTGAAGTGTGAGGAAGATAAAAAAATGTGATTATGAATTACGAATAGAGAGGAAAAAATAGTTCGAACGTATGTATAACTGAATGTAGGTGAGACTGAAGAAAATATGAATAATCTTTTATTGTTACAGTGGTAAAGGATGTTAAAAGGGGTGGCAAACCCATTAGCGTGGAAAGTGAAAACTTAAAGAATGAGAGTGGTTCGTTTGACTGATATGAACATTTATGTATTATTTTTTGTGCGCTCATCTGGCGGTCGCTAACGAAAGTACAGCCGCCATGCAAAATAATGCACACACAGGGTACCCAGGGGTAGGCCCGCCTCACTCAGGGAACCAAACGCAGTCATGGTGGCCTATTACCGAGTTTCGAGTCAGCAAATTTTGAAATTTTACTTAGGTTTATATCAATAAAATTGGTATATTAAAAGAGCGAGAATAGATCACTGATTAAAGCCACTAGTAACCTTGATGGGAGGGGGCTTTTTGTTGCTGTTTTTTTTTATTTTAAGAGCCCATCTGGCGACTGCTTACCAGGTCAAAAGTCGCCGTAATCACGCAACAGACTAATACTAGGCTAGATTAAAAAACGTGTAACAAAGTTAAGAAACTGGAACAAAAGCTAAGAAAGAAGCTAAAAAACAAAAGCAAGGGCAACAAGAAGGAAGTGTCCTCCGGCGTGGGGGGTAGGCCCGCCGACGCCCGGCGCAGGAACATGATACCTACAACATGGTAAAAAAAAGTCGTATAGTCCGTAAGTGTGAGTGCACGAAGTAGTCCCGAGTACAAGGGACGGGTATCGTGCACGAAGATCGCTCAGAGTGGCACATTTAACAAGAATGTGCCGAACAGTCGTCGCAATAAGGTGCTGCGTCCGGAGAGTGGATCCAATTCGCAGATGACAGAAAGTAACTTGAAGCCGTTGCCGCGCAATGGCACGCAACTCTAAGTTCCCCTCGGCAGTCTCCCATCTTCTTTGCCATGCTCCCCGGAGTCCTGCCATGTAATGGGTGTAAAGAAGCGCGAAACGCTGGTCCGGTCACCCAGTCCTCACATATTCTTTTGGCGCCTTCATCCGACCGCTCGTTCCCCGCAATTCCCACGAACCCAGCAGAATATAATCTCTGCAACCGTGGCATCTCGGGTACCATGAACCATGGATGCGGAGATTCCAATGCCCTGACAACACTCGGGGACGCTTTGTGACTGTCTAAAATACACACTCCGAACAGAGCAAGGTGCATTATCTCTCGTACCAAGGCTTAGGCTATGTCTGGTGTCTGTCTCTTAGCGGCATAAACACCGTCAAAATCGACCGCAGCTGCAGTGAGAGCCGTTGGTGATTGAGGGAGACTCCGACCCCGCACGTACAATCATACATGCAAGGGCATCCCCCGTTATCGACAAGTACGCTCTCAATGGGGGATGAGCGGAAGACTGGCGCCAAGCGGGAACGGGTCTTGTGGATTGAGTCTACCTTCCGCAAAACTCGCATCCTTAGTTGATCTTAAGTCACTTGACCCCTAACGTGAGTGGTTGAGATTGAGGCGGTGCGTCCTTCGTCTCTCCCTGTTTTGGGCAAGTAGACAGTCGATGAACCAATTCTACAAAGGGAAACCACGGAACTCGTCAGCAATAGAGAGGGAGAAACGCTCTCTCTATTAGAAGGGTCTTTGAGGGGTCCCTGAGAAAGAACATGGTGGGGGGGACCTCCTCCAGAGAGTTGGAGTGGCTCCAAAGATGGTAGAGGATCCAGTCCACCGGTCAGAGCGCTGCCGATTTGAAACTCCATTCGCCCCCAACACAAAAGTCTAGTGAGGATTTGACGAGAGGGGGGTAATCCGAATTTTTTAAAATTACAAATACTTGCCAAAACGAAAAATTCTTAAACTTGTGACCACTAAAAAGAAAAATAGGGTAGGTAGGTTATATCTAGAGTTCAGCCGTTCTCGCCTATCCTGTTTCCGGTTTTCGGACTTTTCAGTTCACCCTCTGTGCGTTAATGAATGGTGCGCGCAAATTGTATAGCGACGCACACCGATCAGAAGTTGACCAGTGGCTGGTTCTTCCATAAAAGATCACAATGCCTACTTTGGCAGCTTGAGAGTCAGACAGAGCGAGAAAGCGGATATCCTTAATCGGGCGTACTGATCCTCGACAGGTCGGCCTGGATCTGCTGTAGCAGACCCGAGACTTTTAGTTGGTATGTCAGCCAATAAAACAGTCAAACTCGACCACCACAAGCAGTACTACAGCCTTATGCAGCCAAGAAATGCCCCGAGAGGTAGTTATTGGGGCTAAAACCAATCGCCATTATTTGCGCCCCCCGCCCGAGACCACTGTAGTCTTGGTTTCTTGCAACCTGGAGTCGTTAAATGGCGTTGTTTATAGAAGTTCCAGAGACTTCTGACACGCATGAATTTGATGATTTGGTCTTTAAGTCAAGACAGGGTTGAAGTGATAATCGTATAGAAAAGGAAATGCTGAGAGGGAAAGAAGTACAAGCTAAACAACTTTCCACAGCCATGTTCGATAGTTCAAGTCAACCCAGTGACTGGGAATTCTAGTGGTCATTTACGGCTTTGGTTAGGCGCGGAAAGCACTTATTTTTTAAGATACTAGTACTCTGAGTATGACTCTATTTGCAGCGATACTATCTTAAAAATAACTTTTCCGCACGAAAACGAAGCCGTAAAGGATGAATAAAATGCCGACAAACGCCATCAGTACTGTTTTTACGTACTTACTATTCATTTTTAGATTCGTATATACGTTTGCTTACTGGAAGCCATTATCAAGCCGTGCACTGGGTTGTCATTATGGGGGGGGCCTCCGCCCCCCATACACTCCCCGCTCGCGCCTCAAGGACAAATAGTACAACGAAACCTTATCTAAAACACCTAGTATTATCAATTTGAAAGCCTAGCATTAGGTTCGAATCTAAAGACAAAAACTTTTAATTTAGTGGTGGGGATATTATAATCAACACACACCTGTCGCAACGCTTCGCTTTCAAAATGAGGCTATAATTTAAACAAAAGTCTAATAAATTTAACGAGGAATTATGAAAAGGCTTAATAAAGATTAAAAATTTGAATACGCAAAAATTCCCCTACTCCATTAAGAAGGTTAGACAAACGGGGTTTGGCACGAAAATCGAAAGCGACGCTCTTATAGCACTTGTATCCCGGTTGTCAATGTGTGAATTAAGTGCGAATTAAATGTTGCCAGTGTGGGAAATAATGGTTTATTTTCACATTAAGAGAAAGCAAGGCTGACGTATTTCAAATGTCAATTTTACCCCATCAAGGTGTAGCATCTTAAAAATACGTACTTTCCGCGCTAAACCGAATCCATATATGACGACTGGAATGTCTAACAAGGCATTAGTACTTTTATAACACTAAAAATACGGCGTAGGTTTGCTGACGTTTGACCCGAGATAAGGAAAGTTGGTAAAGAAAAGCAGAAAGTAGATATTAGCAGAAGAAGGAGGTGATGCTATGCTAGGGACGGACAGGGCGCTGAGTCTGGTCAGCACGGCTGCTAGGGAAACAAGGCCGTGCCCCTTACGGGGGCCAACCAGACGAACTTCATATGCGGTCACTTACAATGAAGTAAATAATGGGTAACTGAGTTGTAATTATCGGCAGTCTATTCCGTGGGCTTCTGCTGGGGACACTTAAACGGGCTGACTCAAAAGAAACATCAGATGTGGGAGATGGGGACCTCCTACACTTAGATGCTCCTCCGTTGCAGGAGCTGACTAGCAGTAGTCTAACTTAAGAGTCGCGGCATCCAACTTAGCCGAATGATGCGGGATTTCCTACTTTAGGCAAAGAAATTTGACCTTAAGCTGTCGTCGCCTGGTGCAGCATCGACATCGCGTTAAATTACCCTCCACCTCCCGCGCTGGAAGTGAACTATAGGAAATTTTCCAGAGCACGTGTCACACTCTCTGAGGCAATTTTAGTAGTTCCTTCGAAAGATGATTGCTTCCAGATTGGATAATTGGTTATTGAAGCAAGGAAAATTAATATAAATGAAAAAAGTTTATGTTTTGGATAGGGATAGATAGAAAGATAGGCGATTTTCTTTGCACCTGGAACTCTACCAGCTATACTTACAAAGAAGTAAGGAAAAACTATAACTAATTAAATTAATAACTAAAAAAACAAAGAGATAAGTAAATAACGCTACATATGTAAAAATAACGATATGCAGCGTAGCTAAATTTTAAATATGCATGAGAAAAGCAAAAATTACATAGAAAATAGGTGTATGCAAGATAACATAGATTTCAGCCACGGTTCAACTCAATAAGCAAAATAAAAAAAAAAGTTCACTAAACACACTATTTTACAGTTTAAAACTGTTGAATAAATTACGCATGTAAAATACATTTAAATTTCTTGCATCCTCTTAACCACAATCAAATCACAAGATAATAACCCTCATTTTCTTATCTTTAGCTTCTCCAGGAAGGTGGGTGGGATCGGTCACTTTGAGAGGGTCCTGTCCCTGCCCTGGGGTGAGATCAGACTTTTGAGGTCGTTTCTCCAAGCCACGATCACCTTCTCGGGGACGGGGTCTCCCGTTCACCACGGAGATCTAATCTGGAGCCTCCTACGTGAATTGATATTGGATTAGGGAATTTTGCACTAACACGCCAATATGTGTAGCCGGAAACATCAAACGTGCCCTAATATCAGCACCGAAGAGGCAAGGTTCGAGGAGCCTGCACACCGACCTGCATAAGCTCATCACCCCGGGGCTCTAAGTTGTGGCAGGCTCCAGAAGTTTCTGACGCCAATAATTCATCCGAGCTCCCATCGATAGGAAGAACCTCTTCTATTTCCAATCTTGTTTGGAGGGGATTTTGAACAAGCTTAGGGAGGGAGATCGATAGAAGGAACCTCTTCTATTTCCAATCTTTTGGGGAGAGGATGTTGATCAAGCTTAGGGAGGGGGATACACCCCCTTTCCTAGAAAGGGAGCCTCTTGGGGGTGGATCCCAGATAGAAGGCGTAAAGGGAAAACACCTTACCTGTAGAAGTAGGCAAATAAACCTTTTACCGTCAGAAAATTTGAATAATTTTAAGCGATGCTCAAATGCTTGACACCCGCCCCGATCGCCAGACTCGGAGGGGCCGTAGGGAGACTGTTGAACCGGCTCAGCACCACTCGAGACCATCTTTCTCCCGGTCGGTGGCCAAACGTTCCGCATGTTGCCGGGTTACCGGAACTTGTGCGTAAGCACATTACCCCCCTTCCCCTCAACCAGACCCAAAAGGCAAGGAAAGTGACCCTCTCCCATCCGACCCCCAGCTAACATGGGATATTAACTGCATGCCGAGAGAATAGGCTTAAAAAAATGGCGAAAAAAAAGGTTAAAATGCAAATACTCGTATCTGGGAGAAATTAAACCAATGTAGTCTCAATCTAGCTGATACTGGTGGGGGCACATAGGCTAGGTGGGCATTCTGCTACTCCAGGCACTATGTGTAATACTAGATAGGGAACCCTCTTGTGGAGCAATAACATTGAAATTGTGGACAAACAGGCTTTAGGTGGATGTGCGGTTGTTACGCATATGGCTGTAGGATTCCTGACTATGTCAGAAAAACTGTGAATGTTACTATAAAAGTATGGGTGTAGGAAAAAGGCGAAGAAAATAAATGAACGAAAGTAGCGCAGGCGAGTTACGAACAGTTTTCCTGTGTCGCTGAACCAATGTTGGCGGGCATCGTATCGACAGCGCAAACCTGAATCTCATAAAAAGACTCATTCAAATGAAATTTTTAACCCGCCCGCTTTCACTTCTCGGCACGCTACAGTTCAAAGGGGGAGACACTGTAAAAATCATAGAGGTATTAGCTTGTTGCGTGTCACTGGAAGAATCCATAATAGGAGATTGATTAAGAGAGTGAACAGAATAACTGTTGTTCGGATTGGTGATGAACAGTGAAGTTTGAAAGTTTGGCAGAATTTGTTTTAAATCAAGTTTTTGCTTTGCAGGAGTTGTTTCAAAAGAACTTTGATATATATGGATGAGGTGTAAATTCAGAAATGCCAAATAACAAGCTAATAGGACTAGGATTTGGAATATATGGCATAGATGTGCGGCAATTCTGTACTCATACTAAATAACGAAGTGATAACTGAAGTGCCAGCCAGCCCAGCGCGAGCCAACTCGTACATAGTGGATAAAGTTGCATAATGTCACCATGAATTTATAATACGATCGGAATAAGTATAATAAAAGGAATACCCTAAAAAAATGATAGCATATATTTGATTAGAAGAAAGGGAAATAAGATGATTTCTACAATAGAAAGTCTAATATATAATCCTTTATTATCATTATTATTTTGCGACCTCGTCCCTTTCACTTGGTAGTGCCTCCTGACCGGATAATGAAATCTACGCAATTATAAATATAGCAACCACTGGCAAACACAAGGAACTTGACGGCGAAGAATTCTTGGTAAATACAGCTCCGACAGCATCTCAGATCCGGCAAAGGAGGGAAAGTTTTATGAAAATTTTCCAAACACCTCCAAAAACTTCCAAAAGAGATTTAGTATTCATTTTTCATCACCACTCACCATCATACTAATTTCATCTTTCTTTCTAGCGGCCCCACTTAAGCAGATGACTGCCTAAGTCCCCGGCGCCGCATCCCTGCGTGAACGGCCGTCAGATGTGAGGGGGATTTGCCATTCATGTTTCGTCCCAACTATGCCTAGCAGTTGCATTGGCATAATTGGGGGCATTGGATGAAGCTGGTTTGAGGATTAGCCCACAGTAGAGAACAATGTCAGAAATATTCCGGACAAGGGACGGACCGCAACCTTCGGTGCCCATTACGGCGAATGCCTCTTCCAGGACCATAGAGGGACATACAACCGACTCTATGGTATGTTGGGGAGCGGTCGCGATTCAAAACCCTCGGGGGGGCCGCGTTGTCAATAAGTCTGCCATACAATCACACCCCTGAAAGGATCCCAGCCGGACTCATCTCATCCATCTTTCATCATCCACCCAAAGGCAAATCCCTTTTTACATCCAGGCGGCGGTTTTTATGAGGGAGGGGGGGGGGCCCTCTTCTTCCAAAAAGGAAAAACCGAACTTTTTTAGGAAAAATAACCACAATTCTCCCATAATCTAAAACACATAACAGAGTGTCCCGAATAAAGAGAAAGTCAATCTACCAAAGGAAAAGTGTGTGCCCCCTCTTCAAGGGGAGCCCACCCGAAATAATGGCGGCACAGGATGCGCCAAGAGTCCCGCTTAGATGTGTTAACGGACAAGCAAAAGCGGACAAGGGTACTGTATATAAGACCCTGTTCGGTAAGCTCAACGTGGGCGTGCTTAGATTGATTGATACTCCAGTTGGTTATGTCGCTGTGTGCTAAAAGGAGAAAGATATCGAGACACTCACGAAGGAAGAAGGGGTAAGGCACCTAATGGAGATAAACCTCCAACCAACCACGCCTCTCCAAATACAGGCGCACATGAGCATCGTGTGCAGAAGGTTGGACCCATGGGTAGGCCAGCACACAAAGGAAGAAATAAAGGAGGAAGTAGAGAAGAACCAGAAGTGGGCAAAAGTGGCCGAGATCATCAAGTTCCGTAATAAAAGATACAACTCGAAATACTCCCACGTGTTTAATGTTGTCTTCACAGACACGGAGATGGCGTTGAAGGCCAAAGAGAGAGGTTTACTTCTCTTCAACGCCAAAACAAGTGGGGAGCAGGTCGAACGCTAGGAGACATCCCCATGCAGATCTGCTTTAACTGTTATCGCCTGGAGAGTCATACGACCAAAAAATGCAAGGAGCAGGAGGCAACCTGCTCAAAGTGCAGCTAAAAAGGACACGGCTGGCGCGAATGCCAGGCCAAGGAGGAAAAGTGTCCGAACTGTGGCCAAAGGCATGGGGCAATGGCGATGTCATGCCCAAGAAAAAAGGAGATTATCCGGAAAAAGACGGAAGCAAAGAGGGCGGAAGGTATTAGGATGGCAAACACCTCCTATGCCCAGGCAGCAAAAACCACCCCCTCAGCAAGCGCCTTGAACAGCCAGGCCCCAAGAACCTACGTCAAAGTAGATAAGGACGACAAGGACGCCACAAAAATTCTTACGTGCATCCTCTATGCGCACGTAAGAAATCTGACCAGCCCAGGCTGCTTCGCCAGGGAGGTCAACACTATGCTGAAGAACAATGGTCTTGCAGAAATGTGGTTCCCGGAGAACCCCCCTTCAGGGGATGTCCTTCAAGTTCAAATTGGAAATCAAAAAGAGGCGCCCGCAACACCCTTCCCACGGGAGACCGAGGAGAGAGAGGGTAACTCCAAAGAACTAAAAAAGAAGCCCACCCCACAGAGGTCCCCTAACAAAGACCCACGCCTAGCTGCAATGAAGAAGAGGGGAAAGAGTGCGAAGAGAGCAGCCAGACGTCTCAAGCAGGCGGAAGGAAATCTCCTAAGCTCGGCCTCGTCATCCGAGGACGAATGGGAGATCTTTCAACCCATTAAGAACAGGAGCAGGAGTAGGAATTTGAAGAAAGTTAGGGAATTTGATGGAGAAGACCTCAACATCAAATTCTTCAGAACAGAAGACACTTCTTTCCCGAAAAGCCCCAAGGTGGGGGAAATCATTGAAGGAGTAAGGACAGGACTACTGAAATGGCCCTATGATTCCCCAGACCGTGAAGCGCTGCTCATGGAGGCCAGAATAAAAATATATAGGGACTCCTGCCTCGCCGTAAGCGAAGCAGAGTTCAAAAGAATTCGGAACGGGAGAATTACACACAGCGAAAACCACTAATCAAGACAAAACCAACACACACATACACAACAGAACATAAACATGGAGAACACCAACAACACACTAAAGATATTAACAATTAACGTTAACGGATGGGTAGGGAAACACATTCCTTACGGAAACATTTTTCGTAAAGTGGATCCCGACCTAATCCTCATCACAGAACATGGCGTTAACACAAACGTCAACAACATAAAAATACCCAATTACACAATCATCAGCAAAAACCATACACAAGAACGGTTCGATGGCGCTGCCATCGTGATCCGGAACAACCTTACATATAAAACACTTCCAGGTCTAGATGAATCATTCGTGGCAGTAGCAATACCTACCCTAGTTGGAGACCTGACCGTAGCGGCGGCCTATCAACCACCGCGACGCGATTACCTGCCGATCCCTAATTTTTACAACCTCTTCGGGCGTGGGAAATTGACATTGCTTGCCGGTGATCTTAATGCCAGATGCCGTGCATCAGGCTACGGAATCACCGATCAAAGGGGAAGAAACCTGGAGATGCTACTCGTAAGAGACAGACTCCAGAGGGCCGGGACAGATTTCCCGACCTTCATAACACAACGTTCAGCAACAAAGCCGGACATTGTGTTGACATCTAAAAACTTCCCCTTCAACATTGTCACTACCATCTCGCTAGCGCCAATACTCAAGCCCGTTATACTTAGGAAAAGTTACGCGAAAGCTGACTGGGAGCTATATAGAGAGATACTCAGTACATACCAACCAACTGATCTGAGAGACGCTAATCTCGAATAAATTGATGAGGAGATCAACAAGATCACCGATCTCCTCATTCAAGCCGACGAGAGATGTGTTCCCAGAATCTCCTATAAAATGCTCCTACAACCTGAGTGGACGGACGAGATGAGAGAAATCGCCCGAGAACATAGAGCAATCTATGATGAGATCGGCAGGACAGGTACCAATAGGGAAAGGACGGCCAGAATGAGACATCTAAGCATGGAAATGAAAGACATCATATTAGAAAAACAAACAACGATATGGAATGACATCATTGGGAGGCTGGGCAGGGAGAGTGATCCCGTAAAATTCTTGAATAACATCCGGAGAATTAGGGGATTACCTCCCAGACCCAGAACCCAAATCAAGGAAGGATACGACATCATAGAGGACTCAGAGTCTCTCGAAAGAAGATTTAGATCGCACTGGCAAACGATTTTCGCTATATCACTGGAGGAGAACGACGACTTCGACCAGGACTTCGAAGACCAACTGCTCGACGACCTCGGCAAAATGATACATAGAACCCACCCCCATCCGCAAGTATCACAGGAAAGAGTGATGGCTTACCACGGATGCCCGATAACTGTAGAAGAACACCATAAGGTCCTTCAAGCAGAGGGCTCCAGGCTGGTCTGGGATTACGAAAAATAACCTCGTAAATGTCCCAAGGCAAATTATTCAGGGATTGGCAAACACAATGAATGCCGCCCTGAATACAGGCTACTTCTCGGATGGATACAAGATTGCCAAAATCATCTTTATCCCAAAGGAAAACAAGCCCCCAGACCAGGTGGTAAGCTATCGCCCCATCTCTCTTCTTGAGATGCAGGGTAAAATCTTTGAAAAGATTTTAGCTAACAGGCTACAAGCTCAACTGAGCGAGTTAGGAGCGCACAACCCACAACAACACGGGTTTCGCAAAAAAGGGGCACAGACACCGCCCTGGCGCTCCTAACTGAGAAAGTAGCATACACTCAAGCGAACAGGTTTTATGTAGACATTGTGTTGAGGGACGTGCAAAAGGCCTTCGATAAAGTCTGGCTGGAAGGACTTCAATACAAGATCCTGAAAATGATCCTCTGTGACTTCATCATGGACAGAAGGGCGTGTCTCATGATTGAAGGGCACAGAGGCCCCGAATTCGAATTAAAGTCGGGCGTCCCTCAGGAAAGCTGCCTGAGTCCTCTGCTTTACTTGGTCTTCACCATCGACCTCCCAACTCCGGTGCACAGGGACACGATGTATCTGCAATACGCAAATGACGTCACACAAATTGTCCCGTGCCCGTAGAGGAAGGCAAGGGCGCAGGCGGCCCGCACTATAGCGGAAATCAACAACATCAGCCAATTCGAGAGACGATGGAAAATCAGGACCAACAGGGACAAGTTCAAAATTGTCCCGTTGAACCGCGAGTTGACATGGCCCATCATCATAGATGGGATGAGGTATGGCTACTCCGCTGAAGGCACCGTCCTGGGACTCAAAATCACCAACCATGGATACTCGAGACACCACATGGAGAGGCGGAACCTGGCGAAGAGAGAAATCTCCAAGCTCTACAGGTTTAGAGATCTTAGCTCGGCCAACATCAGAAAATTATATATGATGTATGTCCGGGCTATGCTGATCTACCCCGCAGTGGTGTCCCAAGCGGCTAATAAAACCTCGATGAAAAGGCTCCAACGTATCCAGAACACTGCCTCTCTGCTTATCAACAAAGTAAGAAGGCGTGACCGAATCAGGCAAAGCGTCCTGCATCGGAGGAAATGCTTGGAGCCCATCAATGTCGTCACCCAGAAACTGGGCAAAAAGATCTGGTCCACTCTAACGGACGATGTCATTCCAGAATTCCAGGGACCAGGTGGCAGGTTGAATATTCCTGCGTGGCTACGGGCGAAAGCCTCACGCAGAAGCCGGTTCCCGAACACAAAACTGTGTACACGAAACAATATCACTCCAATATACACATAAAAGCGCCACAACACATTACATCTAGTCCCATACATTTATACACGAAAGATGAGACAACAGACAACACTAAAATAGCACTGTCGGCAAAAAAAAAAGCTATTAAAGGCTTGAATGCTACAAACAACATTATTACACTAAAAGTAAAAAGACAGAGAAGAAGAAACAAAAGACAATAAGAACAACACTACAAACACATGAAGATAAAAAAACACAAAAATAACAACACAAATAAAGGAAAAATGAAACCATAAAAATAAAGTGATGCCCTCCCTACTAGGGCAAAATCCCCTTCCCCCCCATCTTTATTTTTTTTTATTATTTTTTTTTTCACCCACTATATCTTCCACTATACCATCTCTCTTCGAAAATTGAGTACATCATCATCATCAAGGAACTTCTCCTCATTTGGGGGAGAGGGAGGGGGTCAGCAAGAATGGTAGCACTGTGTTTTTGCCACCAACCAGCAAACGATGATTCATGATGTTGTACGCGAGAAGAAAGATGGAAAAAGAAACAGTTGTATTGCAATTGTCTGTATAAGTGATGCAGTCTATGGATTGAACAAACCGCGCATGCGCAGAACTGGGCGACACACTGTAATTGGCTGGAATCTCATACGATCCCCCCCCCCCAATTTAGGCCCTTCTCTCGCCTGGAATCGAACCTGGTCGCCGGACATGGTAATACAACGTTTTATCACCTTGGGCGAGAGAGCTCCCTACTATATGTTCTTTATCTCTTGCGAGACAATTAATTTGATTATTTACATTATAGGCGGAGGCCTACTTTATACGGCGGAAACCTTATTTTATACGGCGGAGACTTACCTCATATGTCAGAGATCTATTTTATAAGGCGGATACCTACTTTATATAGCGGAAACCTATTTTATACTGCGTAGACCTACTTTATATGGCTCAATCATATTTTATATGGCGGAGACCTATTTTATACTGCGTAGACCTATTAATTATATAAGGCGAAGACCTACTTTATATGATGGAGACCTATTTTATACGGCGGAGACCTACTTTGTACGGCGTTCCGTCGGTTCTCCGGCTTCTGAAAGCGACGGCGTAGGAGTGCTCCTCACCGACAACCGGCGTGATCGGTCGAGTGTAAACTTCAATATTGTTTTCCTGTAAAAAAAAACATGTGGATACAACTCCTAGGTCCTAGGACACAGGAAATATTACATAGATCTTATAAGATATGGCCTAGGACACAGGGAATAGGGCATAGAACATAGGAGGCAAGGCGTATCAATTAGGTCGTAGGACATAAGGCATATAACATAGGAAATAATGCATGTTAATTAGGTCATAGGATATAGGGCATAGAACATATGTGGTAAGGCATATAAATTAGGTCCTAGAGCATATAACAAGGCATAAGACAGGGCATATGAAGTAGGGCCTATGACGCAGAAAATGACAGATGATATAATGTAAGGCCTCGGACAAGGTATAGGACAGAACATAGGTCATAAGTCAGGGCATATGAAATAGATCATAGAAGGGAGAAATAGGGCATAAGGCACAGAACATGAGATGTTAGGCATAGGACCTCCTTGCTTAGAAGGGCCAGTAAAGCATAGGCCATAGGATCCTCCTGGCCTAGAAGGGCCAATTTGCCCTGGCGAAACGATGGTCGGCTTTGAACTCAATTTACCACAAAGGGGAATGAAGGGTGGGTATTAGTATTTCAGTGACATTGATGCGCGCCAACTCCAATTAGTGGTAAAGTGGTTAGAGGGTGAATGCCACAAATGAAGGGGATAGTGGTAATTTCAGTGTTTGAATGAATGTATTTTTCACCTCCTTTCAAGTGTGGTTGAGGACACACCAGGACAGAGAAATTGGGGGATCCCCTACCCTCTTTCCCAATGGGTCAGAAGCAGGAGAATTGCGCGACTTCTCCCTCCCTAGCGTCCTGCTTTGGCCTACTCGGGCAATGCAGCTTCAATACATTTTACAATAACTCCTGCTAATACCGGAAAGATTTCGTGCCCTCCATTCCCCAACGCGCGCAGGTCAATCTGTGGGTATATATCTATACATTTTCACTTCTCACAACTTCACATCTTTCTTTACAGATTAATCCATACAAAATGTATGCCTGAGATGCCCTTGTTGGGTTTCGTTTTGTTATATCCAATAACTTCGCCACTTAAAAAAAAATAAGTGAAAATGCCCTCATTGGTCTTTTATTTTTTTAAAAATCACATTCTCTTCTTATCATTGTAATTTTCTATGTCATTTTTTTACTCACACTACTTCTGTTTATTCATTTAATCCATCTATCATTTGTTTACCTGGCGTTCTCTTTATTGCGCTAAAAATGCAACGTTGGTTAATTTATAATCCCTTCTTTTCGACTTAAAATTTCATCGAAAACTCACCTCATAAATCTTTCGTCCTTGAATACCTAGAGGATCTTGATTGACCGCAATGATCTCTCTGTTTTGGAGGATCGCTTTGTGCTGCGCTGTGATTGTCCTCAGATCCACAACGTTCGAAAGGAGGTGTGTGAGAGGGGATATGATTGTGCTCTTTAAAATTTTTTCTGGGATAGATAAATTGGATGTTAGCAAGTTTTTTGAGTTAGATGATGGAAATCGGTCTAGAGGTCACCACTTGAAAATTAAAAAGCAAGGGTGTAGGTTGGATTTAAGAAAATATTTTTTCACCAATAGAGTGGTAGACTTCTGGAACAAATTGCCGCTGAGGGTAGTAGGTAGTCCAAATTTAAATGTATTTAAGAGTAGGTTGGATGAGTTTATGGGGAGGGAAGGTTGTGATGGTTCCTAAGTTTTGTATATATTAATATTGTTTGTATATATCTATAGCTGCATGATTTAGTTCTTGGTAAATATGTAGACAAGCGGCCCGGCCGATAAGATGTACTATTTTGTCCGTGTTCCAAAATGTTTCAGATTTTTGGAGTACATTTATAGGGGACGGCTCATGGGGAGTTAAACACGATGCGCGGACCGCACTACGATGATCCTGAATTTCCTTAAATTTTGGGGGGGGTCTGGGGGGCACAGCCCCCAGTATACAATCAAAATTTTTCTAATGTTCTGACGTTTACAGAGGTGAATGCTTAAACTACATCATGTCAACGCCTTTAATCGTTTTGCGAATTATAATAGTGGTTAGGGGTGGGGTATGACATCAGAAATGACACGGGTGAATGATAATATTTAAACAAAATAATTTTTTCCGGCCGGGCCACTCATCTACATGTTTACCTAGTTCTTGACAAGCCTTGATTGGTGATACCCTTGTTTCTGGACGCAATCCTCTGGATGTAGTTTTCCTGGGAGTTTGGGTGCCTTAAAAAAGAGGCTGTTTGACTTGGATGACCTATGATGAGCCCTTGTGGCTTTTGTCATCTGTTATATTGTGGGGGACTTTGATTTTGTCTTCCCCTAGCAATGGTGCTTTTTGTGGGTGGGTTTTGACAGATGTGGATGACCTTTGATAGGCCCTTGTGGCTTTTGTCATCTGTGAAATTATGTTATTATGTTATGACATGATCAAGGGAGAGGCGAAGATCGCCCATAAGGCCATCTGGGATTTGCTCTGCTCGTAACTCAATCCAAAGTTTCCAATTATGAGCTTTAAAGTAAATATAACTACGAGTGTAGACAATTGTTTTGTACCGTCAGCTAATGAATGTATGTTGTACTCCAACTAATCAACATCTTCCAACAAAAAGTCAATAAAAAATATTGCATAAGGTCTCAAATTGACTATGAGACAATCCCTTACATCTCTCATTTATTTATATAAAAATAAAAAGGGAAACCCGACAAAGGCATTTGGGTCAGGAAAATTGTGAACGGGAGTGGCTAAAGAACGTGGCGAAGATGGAGGAGGGCTGAGGTATTTTGCCACAACCTACTAAAACTTCAGAGTTAAAGGCACATCCCTTCTGCAATCGTTGGGGGCAACGATGGCGCGCTTTTTTTTTAAGTATCAGTTGCAGCAAGATTGCTTACATGGCACCAAACTCCTCTTCCATTACTTGACATCTCTACTCGCAACAAAGAAAGCTAAACCTTTCCCCAAACACTTTTTCACATCCCAGTTGAACATACACCTGTCTCGTCGGCTTCTCCTGGCGAAGATATCCTTGTCAGTTTGGAGGGGGAGGGGGGGGGTCTCTGTTATATAAATAAATGAGGGAATTATCCGGGATCGCTTCCTTACACTCCCTTGGAGACTTTTTGCAATGAGTCTTCCTCACCCCTTTGATGTCGACTAAGTGGAGTGTAACAAACATCTACACCTTGGCCGCCGCCTTTGCATCATTTACCTAACATCTGCAACGAATAAACTTATTTATAAGAACACGACCATCTTAACCTTTCAAATCTCAAACACATCCCCCCTGCCCACACACGCACACTCACAAACACACCCTCCTCTCTCTCTCTCTCTCTCTCTCTCTCTCTCTCCTCTCTCTCTCTCTCTCTCTCTCTCTTCTCTCTCTCTCTCTCTCTCTCTCTCTCTCTCTCTCTCTCTGAGTCTCTCTCTCTCTCTCTCTCTCTCTCTCTCTCTCTCTCTCTCTCTCTCTCTCTCTCTCTCTCTCTCTCTCTCTCTCTCTCTCTCTCTCTCTCCTCTCTCTCTCTCTCTCTCTCTCTCTCTCTCTCTCTCTCTCTCTCTCTCTCTCTCTCTCTCTCTCTCTCTCTCTCTCTCTCTCTCTCTCTCTCTCTCTCTCTCTCTCTCTCTCTCTCTCTCTCTCTCTCTCTCTCTCTCTCTCTCTCTCTCTCTCTCTCTCTCTCTCTCTCTCTCTCTCTCTCTCTCTCTCTCTCTCTCTCTCTCTCTCTCTCTCTCTCTCTCTCTCTCTCTCTCTCTCTCTCTCTCTCTCTCTCTCTCTCTCTCTCTCTCTCTCTCTCTCTCTCTCTCTCTCTCTCTCTCTCTCTCTCTCTCTCTCTCTCTCTCTCTCTCTCTCTCTCTCTCTCTCTCTCTCTCTCTCTCTCTCTCTCTCTCTCTCTCTCTCTCTCCTCTCTCTCTCTCTCTCTCTCTCTCTCTCTCTCTCTCTCTCTCTCTCTCTCTCTCTCTCTCTCTCTCTCTCTCTCTCTCTCTCTCTCTCTCTCTCTCTCTCTCTCTCTCTCTCTCTCTCTCTCTCTCTAACATACCCTATCTCATGCTGTCTCACTCTGCCTCGTACTTTCATTCTACCCGCCCCTCTCCATACCCCACTCACTCCTATCTCCCTCCCCATATCTCCATCCCCATATCCCCATCCCCCATATCCCCCTTCCCCATATCCACTTCCTCCATATCCACCTATCCATATCCACTTCCTCCATATCCACCTCCCTATATCCCCCTTTCCCATATTTCTCCATCGACCCCATCACCCTACCCCATCTGTCTCTCTCTCTCTCACACACACACAAAATGCCACCATATCCTTATATAAATCCACACCTACCATGTCCTGGGTCGTTCCAGTGGCCGGGACCCAGCATTCCGGATGAGGGTCTCTTGCTCGCGACCATAATACTCGATAATACTGTCCACAGAGTCCCAAGAATCATCGATGTCTCCATAGTTACGCCATAAATTGCAGGTCTCAACAATACTTTCCCAATCAAGGCTAAAAATAATTCAGGTCAAAGGTCATATCCACACACACCTCAAATAAAACAATTATTCGTAAGTATAAACTTATAATATCAAATTGATCTCATGGGATTATTATGCAGAGGAGTTTTGAGTGCCTCCTCCGCCCATTGCGAGTATTGACCGAGAGAACGTTTAGTCACCTCCTCAGATGAGTTATCCATAGAAAGGAAATACACCTCTCTTTTTTTTCCTTATCCCCTCCCTGTACTTTACTCGAGTTATGTGCCTTTATACATTTTCACATTCTCTAATTATACTATTTATCTAATAAACTCCTCGGCGATATTTATAAAAAAGGGGGGATAGCCTGAATACCTGTTCCGTGAGGGGAGTAACAGATGCGGATCTAGGCCTCAGGGAAGTGAAAAACGAGGAATTTTAACTACATTCGAACTTTAATTCAGTTCAAGAAATAATAATATATATATATATATATATATATATATATATATATATATATATATATATATAAGACCTCAATGGCTAGTTATGGTATATAATAGTGAAACCACTGTAGAGGAGACAAAAACTTAATTTACGAGACTAGTTTCAGTATGTAGTTTATCATACCCTCTTCACTCGAATCATCATCATCATCATCATCATTATTCATCCTCATCATCATTCATCAACATCATCACTAACTCTATAATTTAAGAAGGGGATTTTTTTAGTATTTGAATAATAATTTCATCTTAGTTTGGTTATGACTTATGTTTTTTATCAAAGTTATTTCTAATAATTCTTTTATAATATCAAAGAACAAAATGGTGAAGTTCAGAAATAAATATAAGTATCGAAATTTTGTGAATTTTTTAAAACCCAAAGAATTACAAATGGTGAAGTTCAGAAAATTTATTTTTGTATATCTTCTTCTATAACTATTTTAGCAACGTGATATTTTGAAAAGGGGGAAATTTAGTTTAGCTACTTTTTAAAATTATTATAATTGGCCAAGTTCAGAAAATTGATAAAAATTTAACCATGGCTGCTTTTTTTTAGATTTTAAATACAGCTAGTGGTGAAGCCATTGCTTGGTATACTGAGAATGCAATTGTTACAAAAGTCTATACATAGCGTACAAATCAGAAAAAAAACAAAAATAAAAACCACAAAGAAACACAAAACGGGGAAAAAAGGTCATTAATCAGGGGGTGTAAGTCTAAGATCGTTGACTATGCTGTTTACGATGAGGTTACGAGAATGGAGGCTGCATTACAATTGCCCATCTGACAAATTAAAATTAGGAATTTCTCCTATTAATATAGATTCTACTATTTTTCTTTTACGGAAATCTTTACAATTATATAGGATCTGTCAATTTGGTGGTTGAAATCAAAAATTAAACCTCCCTCTAAGCAAAAATAAAATTATAAATCTTGTTAAACTTTGTGTTACTGACAATGTATTTATCAGCGATATGTTTTTTTCTGTCAAAAATATGGTCTTAG